>SNQJ01S0041846.1:23828-44963 GCA_010110895.2 Picea sitchensis
GTTAACTAAACTAATAGCGGAGCAACTTATTCGTCTAACATTGTAAAATGTAATCGGATTTTCTCCCTCGGATGGATTAGCAGTGAAGGGGGACTCTTGAGGGAAGACTTCAATTTTCAGGAAAGGCGAAACAATTGCGTGCATGCAACCCAGCAAATGCGGCTCATCTAGTGCATTATCAGGTACCAGCAAATACCGTTCACCTTGTTCATTATAGAATGGAGACAACTTCTCGTTCACCCTCTCCAACAGTTGTCTGGTGTCTGTAGTGCCATCTAGAAAAATCTGGTGAACTCGTTCGCAGCCAGCTAAATTTATCAGGCCCTCATGAACTTGTTTCAGCAGAAACAGCGGGATCTGATTCTCGAGCTTGAGAATGTCGCACTTTATACCGATAGCGTGCTGACCGTGATCATGGGGGGATAAGAAAAAATTAATAAGAAATATCGAATCCACCATCATCATGAGAGCGAAGTTCTCGGAGGAATCGTCTTTGAGGATTGGCCAGCGATAGAACTTCGCAATATCCTGCTGCAAGCTTTCCTTCCACATGCTTTTGATTATTGCAAATATTTCGTCGATTCTCAACGCGCACAGTTCGGCTACGAACTTGACTTTGTAAGCTTCCTTGGTCGAAATTTTTATCAGCGCATCCTGCTGACCTAGCGAATATTCCTGACTACGATAGTGGTAAGTGCCGAATGAAATAAAACTAGCATAGCCACAAAAATTTGCGGTGGGTGAATGACGAAAGGACGGTTTGCAAAATTTGAATCGTTCAAAAAGAGAAACGGCCCAGAGGTGGACAGAAGGAGCTGGTTGGAAGAAGGCAGTGTGTCCAGAACGTGGTTGGTGAAGGCCAAAGATTTAGGTTGGTCTAGAAAATGAAACCTCACTCTACGTGGTAATTAGCTAGCCACCATAGTGAATTTTAAATATGATTAAGTAAAAGTAAAAAAATAAACATGTAAACTGATGTCTTTATAATAGTGAGGAAGTTAGTGGTCGAAATCACAACCATTGATTTATGGAGACTACTAAGAATATTCTATCAATATTTAATCTTATTTATACAAAATTGATTAAACATTATCAATAAATATAAACCTTTCGACCTAATTAACAACGTAGGCAACATTCCTTTCCCTATTTTGTGGAAGAAGTCTATCTCGAACTTGTCCACACCACTCCGCGGAAAAAAAATATTGTACTCCTGCACGAGCATTCTCCTCCACGGAAATTAAAACTTGTTCCGCCATGAAAATCACTAACTGAAAAGCTTTGAACGTTTCAGGCTGTTTTAATTTGTCCCTCTCTATCTCACACAAATTCACCTCTTTGTTTCGTTGTTGCTGTTGCGACTCCCACATATATAGGGGAGTTGGCTCGCCAAACCTCCTCCCGTCATCCGTCGATTCTGGATATTCCAATCATATTCCAAGTCGTGTTGGACGGTGTGCAATGTATTTGAATTCTTGCTTGAGAGTGTTAGTAAAAGGGTAACCAAACAAACTTGTCAAAATCTGTTTGATGTTAAAGTTTCGCCCTTTTCTAATTGCCTAGCAGAAGGTTATTTATGACAGACCTAAGTTCTTGTCGCTAAGTTAGTGAGACATTAAAGGGGCGGACCCTCTCCTAAAGTCCCTGTAAACCCAACTCATTGTAGATAGGTTATATCCGACACACCAAGAAAATTTGTGGAAAATATATACCGAGGTGCTTGCCCGTCACTTATTTATGAGATTTTGTATAAAAGTTTAAACATTGTTGTTTATTGAAAGTGTAAAGTTTCATTTAATTTTTTTTTGGTTGTTTGTTGAAAGTGTAAAGTTTCATTTAATTTTTTTTAATGTAATTGTAATTTTTCATAATCTAAGTCTGGGTTTCAGGGTTGCATAAATTTATTTAAAAAATAAATATTATAAAATTCAAAATTTCAATATCTTTATGGATTTGTATTTGTGTAGGATTTGTATTCGTGTAATGAAAATGTATCATTTCTACAGATAATTTTTTTGTTGTTTGTTGAAAGTGTAAAGTTTCATTTTTTTATTTTTTTATTTTTTTTAATGTAATTGTAATTTTTCATAATCTAAATGTGGGTTTCAGGGTTGCATAAATTTATTTAAAAAATAAATATTATAAAATTCAAAATTTCAATGTTTTTATAGATTTGTATTTGTGTAGGATTTGTATTTGTGTAATGAAAATGTATCATTTCTACAAACACATTTAAAAGGAAGACCACCAACTTTTATGAAACCAATAAGAAAAATATTGAATTACTAAATCATTAAGGTATAATACAACATTATACCATATAGAACTATTATAGAATACAATAAAATAACATATGTAATACATATAATATATGTTATATGTATTACATACATGAAGAGAAGATTGATGTACATCTCACTTGGTAGGTTGTGTTATCGCTCAGTTTGTAGGAAAGGTTTAGGTAGCTTGAAGTCAAGGCTCAAACTGGCGTAACAGGAGCTTCCCCACCCTAAATAGAAAGAGTTCCCCATCGAGGTGACAGTGGATATATAACAATTTTAAAACTAATTTGGATATATAACAAGATTGAAATATCTATATACATATATTAAGATTGATGTGTATACAGTGGTCGATAAGGGATAGGTAGTAATATGTTAAGAGCATGCAAAACTATAATATAGAATCCAAATTTTCAAGTGACAACCTACAAGGTTATTAAATATTTAATGGCTTAAGACAAGTTATATGCAAAACTAAATGTCAAATGTGATAAGTTATCTATACATATGAACATCAAACCAACGCATTAAGTATTTTTGTCCTTATAACTTTAGATGTCTAAATTTTTTTATACTCTGTTTCATATGTTTTGAAATAAAACAAACTTTTTAAAAATGTCAAATTCCATACCTACTTCCATGTGAAAGAGCATCACTCCCACTTAACCTAAAACAATGACCTAAAAAACCAAAATTAATCATAATGTATAATATTTTATACATAAATAAATCTATTAAAAGCAACAATTACAAACCATATTCTTCCACCTACACACCCTTACAAACAACAATTACAAACCATATTCTTCCACCTACACATCCTTACAAACTTACCTTTTTGCAATCAAGGAAATCCTTGAAGTTCTCTTGGTACCATATCCAACCACTTTTTGGCATATCCAACCACTTTTTGGCCTTATCCAATACCTATTTTCCATATTTCTCCCACACTTCCCATCTAAGACTCTTTATCCTTTTAACACCTCATAAATTTGGTCATGTCATTTCTTATAGAGTCGCAAAAGTTTCCTCGTCTAACATTGTTAATTAGAAGAATCTCCATAACCCGAGGCATTACATCCATATTTGTGCTTTATCTCTACATGTATTCACTTCACATGTCTATGTTTAAGGTTCCTACATTTAGTCTCCTACATCGGTGATTGAGTTGGTTCTCAACTTACCTCTTCTTCTCATGCGAGGAAGGACCTCGGATCTGTATTGAGCTCAAATTCCACATTCATGTTACATAGGGTTTCATTAAAAAAAAAAAACATTCAATTCCAAATCTTGGAAGGACCTCGGATCTATATTGAGCTCAAATTCCACATTCATGTTACATAGGGTTTCATTTAAAAAAAAAACATTAATTCCAAATCTTATTCCATCCTTTATGTCTGCATCAGTAAACTATGTCAACGAGTTGCATGTGAGCTCAATTTATAGGAAACTTGACTAGCTCTTGTAATATAATGGAAGTTTTTAGTTTCTAAGCATGAACCAAATTAGTTTTATGCTGACATAGTGATCCAAAAACTCATGAAACCCATTCATACATCCATTTGGAAACCTTTATAGATTATAATTAGGTGTAAAAGCCCTTATTCTTCGGAAAACTCCCTATTTTGTGTAGGGAAAAAACATGTTTATCAAAATAAGCATAGAAGATTGGTGGCCTAGTCCTCAAAGCAACTATTGAAAGTGATTAGAATATATAAACATGAATATTGTAATATAATAATTGTAAGAGAAGAATATTTAAGTTATGATTGTGTTATCAGATAAGAAGATGGGTATTGGATTGTTGTAACAAGTTGAATTTAAATAAGTTATATGATTATTATTGTTGTAAAAAATTGAATTTAAATAAGTTATATGATTATTATTGTTGAAGAGTGGGTTTTCTCCTTTGTTCTCAAAACTTTTCCTATTATAATCGTCTAGTGTTATTGATTGGAATGTTTTATCTTTATTTCATATGAATAAGAATATTTTCTTATCATTATGTTATGTTATTGTTATTTTTTGATAATTTAAGTAAAGATAAGATGTGGATGGTATATTACTTGGTTTATATGATTTGAAGACTATGACTATTTTAGTAGACAACATATGAGGGGCACTCCATCATATTCACACTCCTCATTACAACTATGTGAATCATACCATTAGATATTAGGATGGATTGTCCTAAAAGATGAATTTTGATAACAAATTTGGGGGGCAAGCCCATTGCAAGAAAGTAAATACAAGAGTTTTTATCATAGAAGGAAAAAAATATGGGTGATTGTGAAAATATTCCACCAAGAAAAAATGCAACTTGAAGCCAAGTAGGTAAGGGATCTAATAATAATCACATAAGGAAGCAACAAGAAAAATTAGGCCACACAAAGAATTTATTGAAATAGACATCAACACAAAAAAATGTCTCAACACTTAGGAGAAGTGTATTCCTGTAAGAAGAAACCAAACCCCTCTTATCAAAGAACTATATAGTGGATAGGATTGAAAGAATCAATAATGGGATTTCTGATCAAGGTAATTTGACCCTAGACAAAATGCTTATTAATATGACAATAATATCATTATTTGATGGGTCGATGAATGGCGATGATCATCTATTCATTATAGAATCATTATGGAAAGGATCCAATGAAGTGAATCCAACAAATAAATGGATCATACTTAAAGCAACATTGATAGGAGAAACATTGGTACCATGATCTTAGAAGTGTAAAAAACAAAAATAATTCAACACATAGGAGGATGTAGTTGCAAAACTGATGGAAGTATATTCTTATACAAAGGAACAAATCTCAACATTTGCATACTTGAGAGAAATAAAATATATTAAAGAAGAAATTGTAGTTCATTGTGAAGCCACAATAAATCAAATATGTAATCAAACAACTCATATGTGACATATTTGAATTAGAAAATAAATTGGTTTATTATAGGGCTCTTACATACCATTAAACCACACAATAAACAAAGAATATGAAATTGTATTTCAAGATACAATATAAGCAATGATGAAAATGGAAGGAGAATTTATCACAAATAAAAGGTAGAAGAAAAAAACAGCAAAAGAGAGAAAAAGGAGGAAAATTACTAATAAATCCATAAATTGGAAGTCGACTTAAAGAAGTTAAAAGAATAAAAAAAACATGATTTAAAGACAAAGTTATCCTAGAAAATAAAGGATAACAAGGACGATCTATAAGTGAGGGACTTATATCCCACTCACTTCACTAACATGGATCCTCTACAGAATTTACTTATGATCTCTGTGCTCGGTCTTATATAGAGAGCTCTATCCTCAAAAAGGCTACTAGGCTTCTATCCTTGATGAAAGTATCAGTTCTAAATTGTCCTTCAATATTCTCTGGTGGACATGTAAGGATGGTTCTATTTTCAATGTGTTGTTTCCAAACCAATTACCTCACATACACCATTTTCTATGAAAGGAAACCACGACTACTATATTTTCATAATTGATCTATGGGTATTTTTTGCACAATGCAAGTTTGAAACAATTAAATGGTATGCTACATCACTTGAAAAATAAAATGGTGCATTACGGCCTCCATTCCACAAGTTCTCTCCAAACTATCTTTCCCTAAGGAATTTCTCTCTTGTTATGGATTCCAAATAGTAAGGGGTTGATAGGACTCTATCAAACCATTAGCTAGGTAAAATTTCTTCCATGTATCATGGATTGGATTCCTTAATAAATAGTCAATTTTTAGATAAATCAATTTTCTTACTACATATGCCTGCAACCTAGCCAAGGAGAGGTCGACCAAGCTAATGTGGAAGTAAACCAGGTAAAGGAATCAAATAGGGAAATGAATTCGACCAACCAATGTGAAATCGACCAAGTGAGAGAGAGATCAACCATGTGAGAGAGCCAATTGACCAAGTGAGAGAAAGATCAACCATGTGAGAGAGCCAATTGACCAAGTGAGAGAGAGATCAACCATGCAAAGATAAAATTTGACTCAGGGGATGGAATCAACCATGAAAGGTAGGAATTCATCCTAGCTAATGAATTTACAGTCTAGGGAGAGAGTACGACCATCGTACAGTCACATACAACCCATGGGTGAGAGAAAAAACCTAGGTAAGAAGGAATCAACCTAGGGAAATTTTAATTCAACCTAGGTAATGAGAAAATTACCCAACAACTCTGTGGAAAGAGAAAAATGCTCAACTACTTGCCAATGATTTGAGAATAAATCAGTTTCTAAATTCAGGGGGTTGGAATCATAAATTGGCTAGATATGGAGTAATAGTTATATTATATCACCCTTTTATCTCCTTTGGATAATATATGGATATTTTAAAACAAATGGTTGTTGGGTTTCACTACTATGGGGAATTCCCACAAGTTGACTCAACGGATGAGTGAAAATGTTGGGTGCGTGGGACATTTTCCTAAGATACATAGTTGCAAGGGATTAAAATAAAGAAAAAATAGCTCATTGTTTATCCCTCTTAAGAAAGAATTACAATATGATTAGGATCTAGTGGCCAACAATTTGTATAGATACTGGTTATGAAAATAACAAGAAAATCTTCATACACCAGATATTTCCATTGACTTAACTACAAAGGATAGGGAATATGTTTTTCTATGCATAATTGATGGAATTTGGATATCAAATTTGCACTCACTTAAAAAAAACATACACAACAATAAATATAGTCATCAATCACAATTGAACATGAATATTTTACCTTAGAAACCCAAGTGGAAAACCAACTTTGAATGTTTTCTTAGTGCTCTTATGCTGACAATATCTCGTTATAATGTTTTATTGGCTATATTTTTGCACCCTCATTGTTATAGCCCTAAAATGCCTATTGGCATAGGGGTGGACCCAGGGTTCAACACTTCAACAATGCACCAACAAAACCCTAACTACAGGCCCTTTCGGCAACAACTGCGAAGCAGATGAAGTCTAACCCGAGGTAGAGATAGGGGGGTTGCAGGACCCAAGTGTCTACAACCTAGCTGGGACACATATCTGTGATAACAATACTTAACAAATAACTTAGCAATTAACATCCATTGGTCTTTAACTCTTATTCACATCGCAGTTTAAAACCCTAATTACAGATCAACGCAATAACAATCTTATCTAACCATCATCAACTAGCATCAGAGCAGATATAGCATTCATTCATATATAAAGCACTAAGCATCAATGGATTTTATTTATCATGCATCAAGATCATTATACTAAGTAAGTAAATACACAAACAACATGAAAAACATAGCACAAAGCACATCGACACAGGATATACGTGGTTCACTCCAATGTGGGGCTACGTCCACCAACTCTTATTCTCTTCTTATTAGTCTCTTCCAATATTCTTACATGCACCAAGACACAACACCAACTCCGCATAGGACAGGAGATTTGTGCATACCTCACCAGATCCTCCTTCCCCGAGCTAATTCAAAGCACAAAGCCTTACACAGTCTGCGCACAAAGCACTTACAAAACGCTTGCACTTAGCTCTGCAAGTCTTAAGACATCTTCTTGCACATAGCTAACATTAGCACTAAGCCATAAGCTTACTAGGTATACCTCTTACATCACCTAGCTACTTATTTATACATTATAATAGAGGCCTAAGCATGGGTAAACCCATGGGCCGACATCCCATACCCGTTACATAAACCGTAAAATCCCAAAAATCCCACAAAAGGGGTGAGATCCCACGATCTCTGCTTCACCTGGGCACTCTGTCTTTGACCAACCTGTCGTAGTCCAAAAAATGGTCAAACATGACCAACATTTCCTCCAAACCTCGTCTAGGGCCAACAGGCCCCCAACACTCACCTTTGAATCATCCCGAGTCACTATGATCTGGGGAATTCTACTTCGAAGGCCTCAAGCTTAGCTCGAGCTTCCTCGACATGCTGCTTCGCCAGAGCCTCCTACTCGACGAAGTCCTGAATGACTTGCTCAGTGACAGGCCCTTCCAGGCATTGTTCCACTTTTGTGAACACCTATTCTAGCTGTGATCCTTATCCCTCGATCTCTTAAAAGAGGGTGCAGGCTTCATCCTGCACCGACTGGAGTCTCTGGGTCACCTCCATAACTCGGCTCTGGATGGCAGTGACCTTTTGCTGGACTGTGTGCTGCTCCTGTTACCTTTTCATCTTCTCCACTGCTGTAAGCTTCTTAAACTGTTCTTGTACTGTAAATGCCTGCTGCTTCACCTCCTGGAGTTGTGCCTCCAATCTCCTCAGCTCTGGGTCTTCTGTAAGGCACTCATAGGTTTGTGCACTTCGGTCACTGAGTTTCTTGCATTGTTTGGCTAACACCCTGATTCTTTCTACTGTGATCCTGGCAATTTCTTCCCTTTGATCTCACACTTCCTGCAAAGTGCTTGACACTGTTTGCATTTCTAGCTGTTCTACTCTTGCTTGAAGTTGTTGAATGGCTTCAACGAGCTTCTCCACTTGGCCCTTAGTTTTCTCTTCTTCCATCTGGGCCAATCCCAACACAGAGCAAAGTGCTCTAGCCACTACCACCTTGACCGCARTCTRCTTCGTGAGAAGCTGGTCTTTTTCTCTCTGGATATGCTCTTTGTCCTCCTAAAACCTTGCTYGGAGGTCATCCTTCTCTTGTTGCGCAACCCAAAGTTTCTCTAGGGCTTCCTCCTTTTCTTGCTTCAAGGCCTCTGTGGCCTGATCATTTTCTTCCTGTACTCGTCGAAGGCAAGCCTCTGTAGCATCTAATACTTCGTAGTTGGGTGGGCTCATCCCTTAATTCTACACCTTCTGATGATGGCAGTGCAATAGACACTGYGCGGTTCTAATAGAGATCTTGTTGTACCCCCTTCATCTCTACCTCGATTTTGTCATACATCGTCTCCTGCTTTGCTTCATTTCGCTGTAAAATATCCTCYGAAGCATCTKCTACAGCTGTGATGATGAGGTCAATATCATCCACTGTGAGCACATTCTGCAACTGGGGTTTATTGTCTCGTGACTTCTTCTGTTTTGAGGGTTTCTTTGGAGAAACCTTCCTTTTATTCGATGTCTCGGCTTCTGTAAGGGGTTCCTTTTATGGTGTCACTTTACCCTTATATTTCTTGTCTTCTTCCCCTTCCTTCTCTTGGCTTACTTCGTCACCTCCTCCTTCTCCAGGTGAGTCAGGCGCAGCTTCCTCCGATGTGTTGTCTATGTCCTGTACTTCTTCCTTTTTCTTCTTCTTCTTAGCGCTCCTCGGTCCATCCCACTCCGTCCGTGTGACCAAAGGGATTCCTATGATGTCAGGGTCAAAGAGCTCTGTCTACTCGACTGGTACAAGGAATTTAGCCGACCATTTCTTGGTTATCTCTTCCATGTCTTCATTAGTTAATTTATAGTACAATCGTAGCTCCTCCTTGATTTCATCCCGGCGCGTAGTGATGTAAATGAAGTGGCGGTTTGCGTGGAACTCTGCTAGTGGCCTGTAAGTATGAAAGGTGCTTGGATTCATTCGAGGGAATGACTCAATGGATCGTGTGAGCTGTAGGTAGTAAGTGTGAAACACCGCATTTGATTTCCATTCCTTTTCCATGTCGCTCGTATACCACAAGGTGGTGAAACTCGCGGCCAATGGTTTTGATGGATCGACTTCAGGGAATGTTTCTCCCTCTGACATCTCCCAAACAACAAATGCTACGAGGATCCATAACTAGCTAAAGTGGAATTCATAGCCTTGGTCCTACACTTCGCAACAGTCCTTTTCCAACTCATTGACGAGGTAGCTCGCCCAGTTCATCTGCATCCCTTCAACGCACTTCCCTGCAAGGTCGACGGCAAACCCCGTGACTTTTGTTGTTTTTTTCTTCCTAACGAGCTTACCAGCGATTAACTAACAAGATAGGAGTGCTACGCCATCTTGGATGGAGGATACCTTGTAGCCTCACTTCCCTTTCTCCACATTGTCATAGGTTTCCTTTATACTTTGAGCCAAGGAGCGATCTGATGTCTTTCCTGGGTAGAACTGATGAGGGTTGGGCCCCTGCATGCTCAATCCAGTGATCATGTGGATCAGTGTTGGATCCATAGTCACACACCTATATAACTAGAGATAACCTCCATGGTATCACAACAAGAGGAGTTTAATGCACGTGTTAACCTCTTAATGTTTGTTGAAGTGGGGTATATTCATGACGTTGAGGATGGTGGACCTCACGATCTCTATAATCCATGGTTGGGAGACTATCTTCGGCTTCTTCCTAGTTGTATTTTTTAGGTATTGATGCGGTGCGAGAAACGCATAATTCTTACTGTCTCCAAGGTTGAAATCGATGACCTTAAGATGATTAGTCCTAACTATGGTCCGACTGCATGTATCCCCTTAGGGAGGTACACGGTGATGAGCGTGTACTCGAAGTCACGTGGGGCGCTGTCACAACTAACCCTGCCAACCAGAGGTAGGATGTAGTCGGGAAAGACCAACAGGATGAGCTTCGCATTCCCCAGGACATCGTTGTGCTTGCTTATTTTCTCAGTCGCTGATCGACTAGATCGATGTACAGCTGAGGGGGATGCTTGAAATCTGGCCATCGACGAGGCCTATACTCCTGCTGACATGACCTTCTCAGCCAAAAGGTTGATCAAAATCACTTCTATAGATTTCTCTACTGCGCTAAGGTCGCCCGACATGCACGCTCATGATCAAATTTCTTGGGTAGGCGACTGGATACTCAAGGTAAGAAAAATGGGTGCTGAGGTATCAAAAG
Organism: Picea sitchensis; assembly: GCA_010110895.2. NCBI lineage: Eukaryota > Viridiplantae > Streptophyta > Pinopsida > Pinales > Pinaceae > Picea > Picea sitchensis. Next base: position 34,865 of record SNQJ01S0041846.1, read on the forward strand.
TATAGTGCGATAACAATCAGTTCTTTGTTATCTAGGATAATCACAATTTGCAAAAGTGTCCCCGGTGAGGCATTCGATGGATTAAATAAGCAACGTCGTAATAGACTCCTCCAACGGGAAGGAATGCTTCAATCAATATGATTTCATTTGTTGTGGCATGATCCCAACGGTCCAATGGCGATTTTTCCAGAAATAACTGCGTTTCTAACTGTTCTAGAGTGTCGTTCTAATGGTCAGGACACCTCCAACGATCATATTTCTTCGACATGATGAAGTGCCAGTTTGTGATGTTTTTCTATTTCGACGAGGTTCAAGTTCTGCAAGCCTACCTTCTACGAAGTCCTCTCTAGAACTTCCTACAATTTTTCTAACTTTTCTTTCTTCTTACTAAGATTTATGGCCTCCTTTCATGTGATTTGAGTCTCTGGTTTCCTCTTTCCATTCTTGTTCTTATCTTCTCTTAGTGTAGTAACTTTGCACTACTAAGGTTCTTTCAAAGGGTTCAAGTGTAATACCTCTTCTCTTACTTCTTCTGGGGTAGGTTCTCTTCTCTCCTGCATGGAAAGGTTCTTCAAGAATTCTTGTGTTCTTTCAAATTCGACAACCAACTCTATTTCCTTTTGTTTCTTTGAATTATCCTCTTGTTCTTGTATTAGTCGCTCTATTTGCCTAGCCATGAAGTCTCTTAATTCTTGTTTTTTGTGTTCTGTGGCTTCCTCTTCTTTTTTCCTTCGGATCCAATCTTTCTCAATCCAGGGCTTTCCTAACAAAAGGGCAAATGGAGTGTTGTTCTCAACAAATTTAATGACCTCAAATTCTTCTTCAGTCGATGCTCCATGAGCAATCATAGGTACATGAGTAAGTCTTCCACATAGGGTTATCATATTTCCTTTAAACAATACTATCCCTCCTAATGAAGGAATCATAGCAGGCTTTCCCAAAATTTCCCAAGTGCTTTCTGTCATAATATTCACCTATGTTTCTTCATCCAGAACATAGTCGATGCAAAAGTCTCCTATTCTTGTTTTTATGCACTCCTTCTCTTTTAATATCTCTGGTAAACTGATATCTTTTTGATCATTCAATGTGTCTTTCTATTGTAATAACATAGTCTCTGATTCTTTATGGTTCTCTAGCATATCCTTGGTTTCTTGACCTTCTTCATAGTTTTCTTGTCTCGGGTTTATCTTTTCAAATTTAGCAATCATTCTAGGGAAATCCAAAACCTCATGACCAACAACTTTACAACAAAGACAAATAGGACCTATACCAAGGAATTCCTTAGAAAGATGTCTCGACCTTCTGCAACTGTAACACAGTGTCAATCCTCTCTTTCTCTTAAATAATCCCCAACCTTTATTGTACTGTGCACTAGGATCACAGTGATGGACCTGCAATATGCACAAATGATTTATAGGGTCTTACATCCAGTTGTTATTCCGAAAATTCTTTCTATGCATAGGAATAACATATCTTTCACTATCTCTATCAAATTTATTCAGATCAATTCTTCTTTCTTCTAGTCGTGCCCTAGTTTTCAGACTAGGACAAGATCTATCAAACATACCTACATTCATACTTTCGAAGCAAAAATTTCCACTTATCTTACCTTTATCAGAGAACAAATATTTAAGATATTACCTCTTTTCTTCATATTTGGTTCCCTTCTTAGCACAAAGCTTCATAGGTCAAGTATAATACTACGCACTACATTAATAGATCTACACACAGATATTTTTATTTTCTTCAGTTCCCAACAATCACAATTTCAGGTCCCGACAATGGAACCATTTGTTGGTATAGGGGCATACCCAGGGTTCAACGCTTCAACAACACACCAAAAAAACCCTAACTATTGACCCTTTCAACAACACCTGCGAAGCAGATGAAGTCTCACCTGAGGTAGAGGTAGGGGGGGCATTGTAGGAGTCAAGTCTCTACAACCTAGCCGGGACACAGATCTATGATCAAAATACTTAATAGATCACTTAGAAATTAACATTCATTAGTATTTAACTCTTATTCACATCACAAGTTAAAACCCTAATTACATATTAGCACAGTAACAAGCTTATCTAGCCATTAGCACCTAGCATCAGAGCATATCTAGCATCCATTCATATATAAAGAACTAAGCATCAATGGATATTATCTGGCATGCATCAAGATCATTATACTAAGTAAGTAAATACATAAACAACATGAACAACATAGCACAAAGCACATCGACACTGGATATATGTGGTTCACCCCAGTGTGGGGGCTACGTCCACCAACTCTTCTTCTCTTGTTATTAGTCATTTCCAATATTGTTACATACACCAAGCCACAACGCCAACTCCGCATAGGACAGGAGATCTGTGCATACCTTGCTAGATCCTTCTTCCTCGATCTAGGTCAAAGAACAAATCCTTACACATTTTTTGCACAAAGCACTTACAAAACGCTTGCACTTAGCTCTTTAAGTCTTAAGACATCTTCTTGCACATAGATAACATTAGCACTAAGCCATCGGCCTACTAGGTCTACCTCTTACATCACCTAAATACTTATTTATACATTACAAAAGAGTCCTAAGCATGGGTAAACCCATGGGCCGACATCCCATACCCGTTACATAAACCTTAAGAGCCCAAAAAGCTCGCAAAATGGGCGAGATCCACGATAGCCACTTCGCCTGGGTGCTCTGTCTTCGACCAGCCTGTCAAAGTCCCAAAAATGGTCAAACATGACCAGCATTTCCTCCAAACCTGGTCCAGGGCCAACAATGCCCTACTCATGCATACATGGCATTGGCCTTCTTACTTGCATAATTTTCCAAATCACTGCTAAGGAGCTCTACTTAAAAAACACATTTAGAGCATGTGCGTGCCTTGCATCACTAGTTCTCGCGTACATATGCTTGTTGCATGCTAGAAATTTTCATACTTACGCTTGCTTCACACTACAAAGCCCGTGTATACCTCCAAAAGTTGCAAGAGTTAAAAAGTTGTAAGGAATTCGATGGAATTTATGGGGTATTGGAGGTTTCCCAACTAATTCACCTGCTATAGCCTGTCCCCCAACCGAATAAACATCCTTTTGTCATATAAAATGAGGTGTTGGGGTCTCATTTCAAAACCAATGATAAGAACGGTGAAACTATGCCCAATTTCACTTCCCTTCCTTGCCCAAGCATTTGCTACCTTTTGTGAATTATTGCCTCAGCATTCCCTCTTCATCCCCTTTTCTTCCATTCAATCCATTCCCTCTCCTTGAGGTGATTAGTATATTGTGATAAGATACTTATTGAAGGTTCACTTGGAGAATTGTAAAGAGGAGCTCAAACTAGGTTCGTGGAACGATGGCCAACAAGGATTGTAAGTTTCAGTGTTTATTTAATGAATAAAAGAATCTCTTTTCCCTGTCCCAAATGATGATTTTTTGTGTCTTTTCTTTGATTTATACATAAAATTTGATATATAACCCTAATTTATGAATAGAAATAGCGTTCTTGTAGCCCTGTTTGCCTAGTCTTGGATGCAGGTCAGCTTTGGGAGGAGACATGCAGTCTTTGGAACTACAGAGCTTGAGGAGATCATCACCAAACATTGGATAAAAGGTACAGTCACTGATCTTCTCTCCTATTTCTTTCTGTTTATTTATTTTTGTATGTTTGGGGTAGTGTAGAAACTAGTTTGACTTTTAGACAGTCATTTTCTTTGTCTATATCCTAAAGCCTAGTATATTTATAGGGAGATATTCTCGCTAGAAGAATTGGAGACCATACTAGGGAGTCTCTATAGGGTATTTAGGGAGGTTTTTGGGTTGTTGATCGGCTTCTTGTTTTCCTTTTTTAGTTTCAATCAATTTTACTGAGTCTTTTAAGGGTTTCTGGTCACCTGCAAGGTGCATACTAGCTTTCCCTACCCTGTAAGTCTGCCTTGTAGTTTTATTTTTGAAAAGTCTCATAAGTGTGCATGCCCTGTTTTGGGTCAGCCCACATACATACAAGCTCTGCACAATAAAAAACCCAATTACATACACGCTCTGCAAAATAGACAACCCGCGTACCTACGCAGGCTGCTAATGCAACAACCCGCATCTCTATTTCTTGAAAGTGTTTTTTAATAAAGAGAGATTTTGTCTCTTTCTTGATAGAAGTTCAAACTTCTTAGGACTTTCTTGAATCAGTCAAATTCTTTGTCTGTGGCCATAGCTTGGATTGAAGTTTCAGTTTACTTGTTCCTTAGTCTTCTTTTGTTTTTCCTAAAAGGTTTAGAGCAAGTTGTCAAGTTTTAGATCCGCCTTTTGGTTTCTTGGTTGAATTCCTGTGATCCATAGTGGGCGTAGGATCTTTATCAATCTTGTTTTTAGTTTTCTCTTTGTTCCTATTTCTTTCTTTGAAAAATGGAAAAAAGAGTTTTTATTTCAGTTTTTTCTTGTTAAAGTAGTTCGAAAAATAAGAAAAAAGAATTTATTTTCTTGCATTTAGTTTGGTAAAGTAGTCAAGGTTGTTATTTGCAAAAGAAAAAGAGTCTTTCTTTCAAAGTTCTTTTCGATTTCTTGAAATACAAGTAGTTTTTCTTAATCAAACGAAAGCAAGTTTCATGATTTCTTCATTTACAAGATCTTGAAACATCAATTAGAAAAGTTAAATTTACAAAGAGTTTTTACAAGATTTGCTTTAATTTTGAAGTATATTTTTCATTTAAATGATTTAAAGTTCTCTTCCTTTTTCATCTCTTCATAACACCATCAATTTCACTATCGTACCCTTTGCATAAATCAATCCTTAAAATTAACGCTTAATCTAAAATACATTTGACTAGTTTAGGGTTTTAGGGCCTTGAATTAGGTGTGAAGAGGAAAATCTTCAAGGCCACCTTAAAACAAAGATTGGAGTCTAATATAGGGAGTGTTCTAAGTCCAACGTCGTAATATTTAGTCAGGACCCCCCTCTAACACAACGGATAAATAAGATGTCGTGTGAGGAAAGGAAGAGGAGATAACCCCTCCAAAGATGGACTAAACATAGTGGGGATTGTATATTGATGGTCTTTATCGGAAAAAATATAAACCACATTTTCCTATGGAGCTTCATGGACCTCGAATCCATTCGAGATCCTCAATTGTAATTCAAACCAATTGATTTAGATACCCTTGAAGGGCTTCGGACTTGTTATCCTTCTCATTATGATCTGCCCAACTATTGACTGTACCTTCTTGGTGATTGATTGCGAGTTGGAAACCTAGCTGGCCATATTTTATGGACTTACACAGTTGACTGCTGGGGTATACGACAGTACCTATGGAAAACGCCATATCTTTCTTCCCAGAGTACACCCAGAGGGTGCATCCCTGTTCGAGTTTCACTTGCATCAGTTAGTTTATCTAGTGTTGATTGGCATAACCATCCTTCCCACTAGTTAGGCAACTGCTTGATTTATCTTTAGGAAATGTTTTAGTGTGTGATTTGTGTTCCACGCTAGTCAAGCCTTACTGTGTCGTTTGATCATTTCAAAAAGTGGAAGATCAACAACTTTGTTGGTCATGAAGGCTTCAAGGCCTTTCGTCAGTTACTTTGGAGCCACCTCCGCCACCTTTGAAGCGAAGACTTGATCAAGAAGGGTCGTTCAAAGTGACTGAGATGTAGGAAACTATGACCAAGCCTACTCCAAGAGGACACTTTATGGATCCGGAGGAATCCACCATATCTAACCTTGAAATTGAAGGTTTCAGTAGAGCTAATCCTTCGATTATATTCTTGTCGACGTCGATATTGAATCATATTTTCCCTCCCTAGGTGACATATTCTGAGTGCCATCTAGTTCTATGAGTGATAATGGAAGCGAATGTTGTTATTTCATCCAGGAATCCCTGTACTCCTATTACGTCTACTACTACAAGGGGCATCCTACCTCCTCTCCCAGCTTCTCCAGTTAGGACCACAGTTGTCTCAACTCCCACAACTTCGGGCAGTGGTCTGATACCTTTAACAACTTTGACCACTGTTCCGTTTACTCATAATGCGATGGGCGCTCCCTTCTCATATGGGATGCCAGGCTTTGATAAAAACTTAGTTCTTACTTATTCTACCTTATAGACCATGGGTCTGGAGGAAGGGAGCTCAAATGTTGCCTTGCAAGGGTCAATCTCGGGCACTACTCTCCCTTGTAATGTTATCCCTTATGGTGGGGGTCATATACCTCCTTTGTCCCCTTTCCTTGACGGTTCTTTTTAGCAGCCAATCGGGCTGAACACTAATTATAGTTTTTTTGGTGGAGGAAATGTAGGACCTTTGTATTATACAATGTTGGTGGGATCTATCTCATTCTCTTTGTTTGGTGTGTTTGCAAAAAATGATTTCTCTTCGGTCGCTTTCTCGACTAGGGGAAACCCCAGCTCTGGGCAAAAGAACCCAGTGCAAGGTACTATTCCTTCATAGGGAGCGACGACTGGAGTTTACTCCACACAGGGTCTTTGGAATCCTTGGTAGGGCTCGGTTCTCTCGCAAGGGATGTCAGTCAGGAGTAACCCCTTCCATACTTAATGGAACCCCGGGAAAGGCTCTGTACCCATGCCTGTTAGATCGACTAGGGGTATCCCCTTCTAAGGTCCTTGGAACAAAATGCAAGGAACAATCCCTACGCAAGATATGTCATCCAAATTCGGGAGTTAGCCGATGATGCCTCTATAGACATAGTTTTCCTTTGTTGGTTAAGGCCACGATTGTTACCAAAACCCTGGCCAACAATCCAACTTTTCCTAGAAACCTGGTGCCAGTTAAAATCTAGGGCCCTCTTTTCCTATAAATAATTCACAACCGAAACTACCCTTTCTGGAAAATCTACATCTACCAGACTTATTGATATTATTGAATGACTCGATTTGTCACGATCCGCATGGGCCCCTCATGCCGACTAAGTTTCATTCGGATATTCCAAAATTTTAGGGCAAGCCCGATGAAGATCCAGGTGATCATGTGACTACCTTTCACTTATGGTTCTCTTCAATCTCGTTCAAATATGACTCTATCCAGTTGCGCCTTTTTCAACACACTATTATAAGGTGTGTTGCAAAGTGGTATATTGATATTGATAGCTCGAGGTAATATTATTTTAACGACTTGGAAATGGTCTTCTTGAACCATTTCCAGTTACCTGTGAGATACGACTCTGACACTGAATTGTTGGCCAACTTTGAGAAAACCAAGGTCGACCATATCTTTGATCATATCCAAGAATGGTGGCGAGGAAAGAGCTTGATTAAGGTCAAGTTCCCTCCTACTTTCTTGATTGAGTGGTTCTTCAAGTCTTTGGTCCCCTGTGTATCCAAGGACGTAGCGACTTCCAGGGTGTTTTTAGAAGAGGAGGCTATTATGAGATCCCAACAACTTGAACTGATCTACTCTCAGTCTGGCATGCTCTACGAAACCTTGCCAAATGTGCCACAGTATACTCTCAAAAAGGCCAAGAAAAAGTCTGGGCCTCATGCCGACGACATTGTGGGCTCAACACAAAGCAATTCCACTGATCTGTTATCAAATCAGTTGCAACAATTTTCGATACAACAGACTGTGTCCAGCCAGAATCTGAGTTCAGTTGCCCCCCCTACCTAGACATCGGATGTACACAGTGTGTAGTGGATGAATCCTAAGGCCAACCAACAAACCGAGGGAAAGAAGAAACAATGAAATAAGAAGGTTAAAGGGGATAAAAAGTCTACGAACAATGTTGGTGGGGGGAAAATGGAGAAGAAGAAGTCAAAGTATCCCTGTAATCTTTGCATGGAATACCACCCAACTCACCTGTGCCCTTGACTTGCAGAAGCCCATAAGACATTAGCACAACAATAACGTATTGTGTTGATGAATCCTTTTCCACAAGGGAAAAATATGGCTCGATATTTCGCATCCACAAGTGCGATAGGGGCAGTCAGGGACCCCCCGCGCCTACCAATAACAACCCAGTCATGAACCTTTACATGATGAACGATGATGCTCATTTATCGACCAAGACGCATGACTACAGAAGGAAAAAATCTATCTAGAAGGGAAAGGAATCCACTAACCCATCGAATCCTCTCCAAATTGAGAAGGTGGTGGGAGAAACAATGACTTGCATCCCTAAAGGTGTGTTTAAGAAGGCTTCCCATAATCCAAACATGAGGGCCGCTCAAAAATACTCCATTGTGGAGGATCTGGCACAGAACCCTTATGCGATGTCTGCTCTGGAAGTCCTCCAGAGTTTCCCCTTGCAGAAAATATTTGTTGTCCACCTTGGGAGCGACAAAGACTACTAATCCAGGAGTGATCATTTTCGATCCAACAAACTTAAAACCTCGTCTTCCTCACCATGTTTCCTTTCATATAGTAGTGGCTTATACCATGAAATATTTAACGCAGAACATTTTCTGTACAGTGGTTGATGAGGGTGCCTCAACTTGCGTGATTTTGTTGGCATGTTGGAATGCCATTGGCTAGCCTTAGTTGTCTCTGTCATTTAATGGTTTCTAGTCACCTTCAAGATGACTCTATCCAGCTGTGGTTCTCTTCAAGCTCGTTGAAAGACGACTCTATCCATTTGCACCTTTTTCAACACACTCTTATAGGGTGTGTTTCAAAGTGGTATATTGATCTTGACGGCTCGAGGTACTATTACTTTAACGACTTGGAAATGGTCTTCTTGAACCATTTCCAGTTACCTGTGAGATATGATTCTGACACCGAATTATTGGACAACTTTGAGCAAACCAAGGCTGACCATATCTTTGATCATATCGAAGAATGGTGGCAAAGAAAGAGCCTGATTAAGGTCAAGTTCCCTCTTGCTTTATTGATTGAGTGGTTCTTCAAGTCTTTGGTCCCCTATGTATCCAAGGAAGTAGCGACTTCTAGGGTGTTTTCAGAAGAGGAGGCTATTATGAGATCCCAACAAATTGAACTGATCTACTCTCAGTCTGGCATGCTCTATGAGATCTTGCCAGATGCACCATAGTCTACTCTCGAAAAGGCCAAGAAAAATTCTAGGCCTCATGTCGACGACATTGTGGGCTCAACACAAAGCAAGTCCACTGATTTGTTATCAAATTAGTTGCAACAATTGTCAATACAACATATTGTGTCCAACCAGACTCTAAGTTTAGTTGTCTCCCCTACCCAGATGTCGGATGTACATAGTGTGCAGTCGACGAATCCTAAGGCTAACCAACAGACCGAGGGAAAGAAGAAACAACAAAATAAGAAGGTTAAAGGGGATAAAAAGTCTACGAACAATGCTGGAGGGGGGAAAATGGAGAAGAAGAAGTCGAAGTATCCGTGTAATATTTGCATGGAATACCACCCGACTCACTTGTGCCCTTGACTTACAGAAGAGAATAAGCTATTAGCGCAACAATAAATTATTGTGTTGATGAATTCTTTTCCACAAGGGAAAAATATGTCTCGAGATTTTGCATCCATAAGCGCGATAGGGGCAGTCAGGGACCCCCCATGCCTACCAATAACAACCAGGCCATGAACCTTTACATGATGAATGACGATGCTCATTTATCGACCAAGACTCGTGACTATAGAATGACAAAATATGTCTAGAAGGGAAAGGAAGCCACTAACCCATCGACTCCTCTCCAAATTGAGAAGGTGGTGGGAGAAACAATGACTTACATCCCTAAAGGTGCGTTTAAAACGGCTTTCCATAATCCAAACATGAGGGTCACTTAGAAATACTCCATTGTTGATGCAAGCGAGTGTCAACCCTCCGGGTTCCTCCCTGCTCTCACCAGGATCTTCTTCTTCAACAGGCCCGAAGAATCAATTCTCTTCAACTCCTCTCGGGAGTTCTCCTACCCACAGATACACTCCCTTCTGAAATCGGGAATTCGGACTTCAGGAGTTCGCGGGCTCTGCGAGCACAATCACAAGCAATTCAAAATCCCGAACCCCGATGACACCTGTCCTCGTGCTGATGCTTGGACCCCACACGCCTGTAGCAAATCGGGAATCCGTCGATCGGGAATTCGCGATTTCCGTGGCACCGGTTCACAAGACCTCCCAAGTCCCGAACCCCGATATAGTGCCACCTGTGCTCCACTGAACTTCATGGTCCCACACTGCCAC
>SNQJ01S0041846.1:51245-63705 GCA_010110895.2 Picea sitchensis
TGGGTGTCGGTTTGTTTCCATCGTTGATGGGAACCTTTGATTTCCCGCCACCTTCTAGAGATGTAAATATTATATCATTTGTTCACAACCAGCCGAGGGATGCAATTTTGTAAGTGACATATTTTAAAATGAGATAATTTAATGAACCATGGACTTTACCTTCCCCATCGGCCTCGATGGAAGGGATAGGGAATCATGGCATAGACATGCCCTTATCTATGACTGAGGTTGCGTACAACATTGTCCAACAAACTTCGGCCAACCCTGATCCAACTCCCTCATAGGAGTTAGATCCAGTTCTCGAGCCTATTTGGGCTCAAGATTCTCTTGCCGCTCAATATTATTCAAAATTAGTCTTTCCCTCAGACGAGGTGATTCTCGAGGAAATGATTGGTCCCGATAGACCTTGGGACGATCTACATCATAGATTATATTTTCTTCCCGATCTTAGGAGAATAGAGGTGGGAGATTTTGTTTTGACCATGAATGGAGATAGTCCTTGTCATATCAATCCTCTCACTACGCACAGAGTTTATGCCGAGGGTAGCATCGCAAGAATTTATACAACAATTSCAATCGATATATCCAAAACCCTTGGCATCATGGAGAGTGWTTTCGTCGTAGCGGATTGTTCCCCCGAAGAGATTCTAACTTACATCGAKTTATTCAAAGAGTTCCGCAACATTTTTTCATGGTCTTATGAGGAAATTCCAGGCATCGACCCACGAATTATCGAACATGAAATCATGACTTACCCTGGTGCCAAATCGGTCCAACAGAAGCTTCGTCTGATCAATCCTTGAAAAGAGGCAACAATAAAGGCAGAAGTAGAAAAACTGTTGAAAGATAGTTTTATCTACCCTGCACAATTGACGGAATGGGTGTCGAATCCAATTCTGGTCCACAAGAAACAAGGAATGATTCRCRTTTGTATGGACTTCCAGGATTTGAATAAGACCTCCCTGAAAGACAATTTCCTGAATTCGTTTATCRATCAAATTGTCGATGAATGTGCAGGCTACAAAGTCTTTTAATTCATGGATGGTTTTTTGGGATACAATCAGATTCAAATCAAACCCGAGGACCAACATAAAACGAATTTTATTTGTYCTTGGGGTACCTTTGCAGATCGAAAGATGCCTTTTGGCATGAAGAATGTTGGAGCCACCTTTCAACGGGCCATGTTGTTTCCTTTCCACGACCTCAAACACATAGTCAAGGCGTACCTTGATGATATAACATCACGTTCTCTCAAGATATCGGATCATCCCGCCCATCTATGACTAATCTTTGAGAGATGTTGCTACTGTCGGATTTGCTTAAATCCTAACAAGTGCAATTTCTGCATGACTTCAGGTCGTCGTTTAGGTTCCATTGTATCAAAAATAGGGATCATGGTCGATCCTCTCAAGGTTGAGGTGATAGTTCAATTTTCTCCCCCGTGCACGATACCCCAGCTTCAGAGCTTATAGGGGAAAGCGAATTTTCTTCTGCGTTTTGTCGTTAATTATGCCAATATTACTAAAGGGTTTATGCGTATTTTGAAAAAAAGGGTCCCATTCTGTTGGGATGAAGCTGGTCAACTCTCCTTTGAAGCGTTGAAACATGCCCTGACGTCTACCCCTCTGATCTAGCCTCCTAATTATATTTCGTGTTGTATTTGGCTGTTGGTTTAGGAATATGACATGTTTGAGGATCACATTATATATTACCTTAGATGAGGCCTGGTTGGACCGAAACTCAAATGCTCTCACATTGAGAAACTTTCTTTGGAAGTTGTCCATGTTGTCCAATGGTTCAATCACTACATTTTGCTTCTCAAGACCACTGTCATCATTTTCATCAACCCTTTCTAATATGTGTTAACATGATGGTCCATTGGTGGAAACATCAGTAGATGGATAGTAATCCTACAAGAGTTTGACTTGGATTTTGTTTCTACGAAATCCAAAAAGTCATTGGTTTTTTCCAAACTCATTTTGGAACTTCCAGTCGAGTCTAGTGATATCATGCTCGAATAATCGCCTATTAGTGGAGATCTTTTTCTAATCACATATTCAGACCCCTGGTATGAAGATATAATTGTGTATCTATAGACTTCGAAGTGCCCCATTTTGGCTTCTCATGATGAGCTTCGACAAATTTGACATCAGGTGCGTAACTATATTATCCTCGATGACACATTGTATAATCAAGGTGTAGATTGAATTCTTCGGTGATGTCTTACCCACAAAGAAGCAGAGCTCGTTTTGAAGGACTATCACACCAGAGAATGTGGTGGTCATTTTCAAGGTTGGAAATGACCCAAACTATTCTACGTGCATGTTACTTATGGACCTCATTAATCAAGGATTATGTAGAGGCGGTCAAGAAGTGCCACCCATGCTAGATATTCTATCGAAAGATGTGGGAACATCCTGCTCCTATGTTTCTGGTCATTGTTGTTGGTCCTTTCACCAAGTGGGGGATTTATTTTACTACATGTCACCCGGCTTCAGCCAAGGGGCATCGTTACACCATCATAGCAGTAGACTACTTCATGAAATGGGTCGAAGCTATGCCAACATTTAGCAATGATGGTGAAACAACCACTCTTTTCATATTTAATCAGATAGTAGCAAGGTTCGGTATCCCAAAGGATATTTTCACTGAACATGGGAGTCACTTCCAAAACAAAATGATGACTGAATTAAAATCAAATCTCATGTTCAAATAGGAACATTATTCACCTTACTACCTGCAAGAGAATGTTCAGGTTGAAGCTATGAATAAGTCTCTCAAGACTATTCTTCAGCGGACAATCAATTATGCCAAGTCGAATTGGCATTTGATGTTGTATTCAACATTGTGGGCCTATCGAACCTCTGTGAAGAATACCACTGATTTTTCACCATTTCAACTCGTATATGAGATGGAAGGAGTCTTACCTATTGAATTTCAGATTCCTTCTTTAAAGTTGGCATTGGAATTACCACCAAATACTTTACTGCTTGAGGAACACATTTTATATCTTGAGTAGCTCGATGAGCAACGTCTTGATGCAACCTTAGCCAATGAGGATCAAAATCAATGATTCAAGTGTCAGCATGATCGGTTTGTTCGTCCCTGGATTTTCTTTGAAGGCCATCTTGTCTTGGTTTATGGTTAGGATAAAGATCCCCTAGGGGAAGGCAAGTTTAAACCCAATGCCCTTGTGGTTCAAACCGTTCATTATGAAAGAAGTCTTAGAGAAGGGCTCTTACTGTCTGGTTGATTTTGAGGGAAATGATTTGGCGGAGCCTAGAAATGAGCTCTACCTTAAGAAGTATTACTCTTAGGTTGGTCACCTGGGTGGCTTCTTGTAAATATGTATAGTCTCTTATACATTTTTTTTTTGTTTTCTGGACATGTAGTTATTTATGTCTTATTTTTCACTGTGGCAGATGTCAAGTTAATCGAAGGTTTATTTTGGGTTCGCATACAACTCTAGCTGACACACTCGGAGGCTTTCTTCTACAGCTTGGGTGATTTTCACACCTGTAGGGAAGTTGATATCTTTAGGAGGTATTTGTCTAGGAGATAATACAAAAAATGTTGTCGAATACAACACAGTGATGTAATTGCTTAATGATGCTTTGTCACATGGAATTTCTCGCCTCTGGGTCTATCTATATGCTCAACTGGTTATGTCCCATTTAAATGGGGTTTACGGTGTTTATTATCCCACTATGCACCGATGATTCCTTAGGGTATGTATCTTAGAACGTCCTTTCGATTACATTACGTATATCCATGTTCCTAGGATATTTAATCATCTAACAAATACTCTAGCTAATCAAGTTTTAGATTGGTATGTTGCTCACGTATAAAAAGGAAATCACACACATACACATGTAAATACATTTGTAAAGAAATGTCATACATAAGACAAGAAAGATGTGTATGTGTGTGTGTGTGTGTGTGTTTCCAAAAAATAGTATTATGAGTACATAGGTGGGCATGAAAGCCTCAAAATTCATCGGTCTACATCACTGGGCTTATGCCCTAAAAATACATATAGTACAAAAAGTGCCTTCAACACATCAATGGTCTAGTACTATCTAAGGACAAGGCCTATTGGCCCTACTATAATGTATAATGACATTCGCAAGACACCGAAATAGATGGAACCAAGTTTGAGGCACCCCTACTACATGTGGCTGCATAGCCGGGGGGAGATCCTCGATCTCGTCCATAGGAATGGAATGAGTGAGCGCAGTGAGGTTTCGCTCCACTCGTCACAAAACTTTGTTATCCTCTCAGGCTAGGGGTCCTCTCGTAGTTGTTGGTCCTCCTATCACTGCTGGTACTGCCTTAGGTCGAGGATGACACCGGGTCTTGGCGAAGTCTGCTGGTTGAACATGCCCCACATCTGTACATAAAAAAATCATAAGTTAGTGCTCTATACACACATAAAAAGGATATATATGAAAATAAAAAATTTAATAAACTTTAAAATATATGTTACCTATCTCGCCACGCTCCTCGTCGGGAGGCACATGCATGTCTGGGTCTCTGGTGAAGTTGATCCCTGCATAGGGGTAATCCTCGATCATCGGGATCTGACGTGCCCACCAGTCAAAAAACTTGTCATCGAAGGCCTCTATATCCCTCCCTCTACCCTGTCTAGGAAGAAAATCTTCCCACCTGCTCAGTGATGGGAAGGAGGCTACATGCCCCAGTACCGTCTCTCTGGGACTAAGACTGGGAACCCTCTCAAAGAATAAGGAGCACAATATAGTACCAAACCCAAAGTTCTTGTTGGTATGTCACCGACACTCTATAATTTGTCTCTTCATTTATAGAAGCACGGTAGTACTCCAGTAAAAAAATGTTTCCTCCAAGCACTGAATGGAACAATGCATATGTGTGTGGGAGGCCTAATGAAGTGTTGCGGATCTAGTAATATACCAGATCAAAAGTAAGGTCACATGTAAGGAGAGGCTGGTTATCTTGTGGATTGGCACTTGAGAACCTACCTTCTCAGTGCCATCCTCACAGTACATCCCGATGTAGTCCTAGATGTTGAACGACCTTGGAGGAAAAGTCATCAAGTTGATTGGTTACCATCGTCTCAAGAGGCCATTCGGAAAGTAGATGTCCTCTATGGTCAGGTTTAGTGATTGACCCTCGAGCATGAATGCCTCAACATCAATATGCTAATACTCCACAAGAGCATTGAGTAACCTCGGTTGTGCCCTCATAAATGGACACTGGAAGAAATTCCATAAGGTGCATTGTTTCAGTGCAGCGATGGCCACAGGGTCCTCCTCGACCAATAAGTCAAGCTCCTCATGCTCTCTCTCTCTCTCCAGTGAACATACATCCTCTTATATGACAAAAATAGAGAGGAGTTAGTGATTGATTTTTATTTTTTCAAAGTAAAATAAGGTTTACGCGGGATTCTTTTTACACAGTTGTGTATGTACATGAGTTATTTGGTATTTTTCCTGGGTACATACGCGGGCTAGCCTTGGACAACCTGCGTACATGCAGGGTCTCTCTTTTTACAAGAGCACTCCCCCTCCAAACAAAAAGTTAAATCATAAAGGAAGAATTGAAATGCAAGTATGGGTGTTTTGTACTTGGTCCAAATAGAAGGTCATTTTGTCCACTGAAGCTCCCAAAATCCACTCTTTTAGGAAAGGGGTTTTCTGACCTTTTGGATGATTTTCAATTTGCAATGGTAAAAATGAGTTGTTCACTTCTATTTATAGATTTTTTGGCCCCTTTTTCCCCCTTTTGGCCCGCTTTGTCTTTTTTCCTCGCTTGGTGGTCACTCGATTTCACTTCTAAGTTTTCTATTGGTCGTTTCGATACTCTTTTTCTTTCAGTTTGGTGATTTTTTGGGATTGGTCACATTTTTTGACATCCTTTGGTAAAAGTCATTTTTTCCAATGTTTTGCATATAAGTTAGGATTTCATTCCCACTTTATGCATCTCTTTGTATTTTTTTCTTTTCCATAGGATCGACCACACCGAAGTGCGACACATAACCTTCATTGTTTCTTTAGAAGTGTTCTAATTAGGTAGTAGAGTCTACCTTTACATGGATGCCCTAGGTAGATCCTTTGCTACATTTTTGGCGTCCATGTTGTCAGTTATGACTATAGGCTTGGGAGTCCTTGTTAATCCTTGTTGGGCTCTAAATATGTCCTAAAAACAACCTTAGTCTCACATTAATTCATCAACCGAGGACTCGTCTTCTCTTTCAAGAATGTCAGCAAAGTCTATGGTGATAGTCGTAGAGGTCTAAATCGTGTAGATAATTTAGCTACAACAAATCTGAGTCTATATAAATTATTTCAATAATTAAGTTCTTCATGCATTTATAAAAACTTTGAAACTAATATTTCACTCAACAAATTATAATCTTAACAATAACACACCATGAATCAAAGCATCAATCAACTTACTGAATTCATTCGTCTAAGAAACAATAATTTAACCTGCGAAAACTCTTAATGAATCAATCTCTTAATGATTAATTAATCTACTGGAAAAGAACAATGATCTACTGAATATCTAAGAAGGAACAACAAATGAGAATTTAACGAAAGGAACACCAAAGGTAAATTTAACGAAAGGAAAAACAAATGCAAATTTAATTCACAAGAATCCACAGGTGATAAATTAACAACAATTGGAAATGGAACGACAATTGATAATCTTCAAATGGAACATATATTCTCTGYAAATGAACAACATAATCAATTCATAAAAGAATCAACACATTGACGAGTTTATCCTAACTGTTGAAAGGAAATTCAAATCACAGAACTAAAACATAATTGATAAGAATACAGCTGAGACAGTAGCTCCTATCAACTGGGCCCACGGTCTTCAGAAGATACTGCTACTAAAAACTCAATACGCATAAATGATCAAAATTCTTGAAGATTTCATTAATTCCATAACTCATCAATCATTTACAATGGATTGTTGTACACAATGTCAATAATTAAGAGATCTGAATGTTTGGTTAAATTCCTTTCTCTATTCTCTATTTTTAACTATCCTTTATATATTTCAATGAAACAAGTAAATTAAGCTATCCTGATGATCGAGAGATCCTCGGGATTGATTTTAATATTTATGAAGATTGCAAGATGAAGAGTCAATATTCCTTAGAACCGTTTTGTACCTGATTTCTTCGATATTCAATGGCTCATGCATCTTCATGATCTTCTTAACTATCTTGAGTTAACAACAATTGTCCATTTCTACATAAAATCAAAACAATTCAAACCAAAGTTTAGAAAATATATAATATCATTTAATAATATCTCCTAAAGTCTTTTTAACCATTTTATTTCCTAATTACTTCAAATTAATAGAAAAGTCATCAAATAATATATCACAAATCAGAGTAACAAGGAGAATATTTATACCTTTTTCTCAAGTCAACATACCCCCCAGCTTACCTTTTTGCATGTCCTCATGCAACAAGAGAATTTATATGTAAATTAGTGATATTGAATTGTAGAGAGGTCTCTTCTCTAGGTATTCGGAACCCATGCTTACCTTTAAGCTCTTCAAAAACATCATCTTCCCCCTTTCTATGAATTTCATAATTACTCTGATAACCCTCTGGAGGATACCAAATAATGGGAGGGTTGTACCTACATCCAATCCAAGAAGGCCCTTATTCCATGATCATTCTGGCATACCTCTCTAACCTGAAGGTAGCTGCATGAAAATTTCTAAAACCAAATGGCTCCATGTTCTTGACTTCACTTGAAGAGACATTCCATCTTAATTTGGAAGAAGAAAGGGCTTCCTCTTTAATCTCTCTAAACTACTGTAGACCTAAATGTAAAACATGTCTATGGATGGGGGCTAAAGATTCTACAACCTTCTCCCTCCTCATGAATGCTTTGTGTTGCATAATGGTATCAAAGGATTTATGAGGTTCCCCTCTGATCCATAGGTCTATTCCATTCTCCCTTTTCATGAATACCTTATGTGCTTTATCCCGCCTAGTTTGATTTTTGGAAAAAGACAAGAAGGCCTGAAACTTTATATCCCCAGTGAATGGATTGGGGTTTTCTTCTCTGTTTCCTTCTAGGATAAAGATGTGAAGATATAGTTCACACAAAAAGTATTGTACTCCATCCTCTTGTTCTTTAAAACATGAAACAAAATTAGAAACAATGGTGAACTCGGAAGGTGTGCCTGCCCTAATAGATTTTAATTTTAGTAACAAATAACGTTCTAATAGAAACATGGCATAGTTAGTCGCAGGGGCCCTGCAAGCTAAAATATCAGAATAAACAGAGAAAAATTCTTTGATTTGATCCAAAGCTCCATCAAGTTGGCCCTGTACCTTATTCACATTTTCTTTAGCTCTACTGAGCTCAACAAAAGTCTCATTCTCAGTTGCTGACATGGCTCGGATTTGTCTAACAACTTTCTGATGTTCTGACATTGTTAACATTTCACTTCTGCATTGAGTTAGGGTTTGTTGGGATTGTTCTAGTTCTACTTCCAACCTTTTAATAATGGCATCTTGCTGAGGGGAGTGAAATACTTCCTCAGTCTGAACAACTATTTCTATTGTTGTTGGAGCCTTTGTCTGAGTTTCTATTTCAGTTGTTTCCAAAGGAGCATGGAATTTTGTTTGTGTCCCAACATAATTGGTGTGAAATGTCCTTTTGGGAAGTAGATTTATTCCCTTTACTCTAGCCCTATTAGATTTGTTCTTCTCATGGGCTTTGTCATCTTGTTCCAGTTGTTTCCTAAGTTGTCTAATTGTTTCTTTCAATCTGCCAACTTTTTGTTTTAATACTTTTATTTTCTTAACCCTTTTCCTCAATGTCTTGTTTTCATGTTTTAATTTTCTGATTATGTTATTGTCTTTTCATGTTGTTTTTTTCTATCTATGGGGAATTTCAAGGTCTTCCCCACCTTGATCAACAGGTAAATGCTTCCATGTATGTTCTCTGGCTATTCTAAATGATTTTTCTCATCGAACTGGGGTTCTGGTTGTTATGTTCCTTCAGGAGATGGCATATTCATATCAGGAAGATCAAAGATAGGGTTTGAATTAGAAGAAGTTGGAGCTTGGGGTTCTCCAAAACTGTCTGTATTTTAAGTAAGTGATATACCCAAATTTCCTAATGCTTGGGCCATATCTTCTTCATAATTTCTAAATAAATCATCCTATTGTTCTTCAGGGCTTTCATGTGATGGTTGTTTTGTTTGTACAGTTTCCTGAGTGCTTTCAGGTTGTACTTTATTTTTACCCCTTCTTCTTTTTGCAGTGGGGGTTTCAAGAACAAAAATTGTTCTATGTCTCTTCTTCTTTGATGTTTCTACCTAAATTCTCTGGATTTCTTCCAACTAAATGAGGTTTTATTCCATTTCAGGTTGGGGCCGTACTGGAATTTCAATTTCGACATTATCTCCTTTTGTCTAGGCTGTGTCAATTCCCTGTGGGGGAATTTCATGGTGGACTTCAGGTTGCTCGTAGGGTCCTATCAAGCTCAATTAAGTCTCCCCAAGTTATTTGTGTATGGTTTAAGGCCCTGTTTGCTATAAATTTTACTATCCTGTGGTGACTAATTACATTGGTAGGGTATTTGGCTTTTTTGGTTCTTTTGATGACTTCATGCAACATGGTATTAAAAAAGAATGGTAAATCTATCACTAATCGTTGTTTTAGTGCTTCCAAAAGTTTCAGGTGGTGTGGTATCACCAAGTCATGTCTCCCGTCAAATGTGATATATCTCTATATCACGCCTGCTAGGTCCCTCCATGACTGGCTAAGAGCAGTGGGGTTGAGTCCTTTCCCTTTTTTGTCGAATTCTTCTCCTGGTTCTGTGAAGGACTCCACAACTTATTTGAGTGTTGTGTATTTATTGGTCCACTATGTTCCTTCATTTGGAAGCCCTGTTAACTAAGCTATAATGGCATCAATAACTGGAATTTTATGCCTCGAATTACTGAGACTCCCCCCTGTAAGTTTTGGAAAAATGCTAGCGACATTTACATTGAATCCATGGAGTTTGTTAACGTATTACGTCCATCCTAGACGGTGTAGAATTTCCCTTGCTTGGTCGGTTACTTGCAACAATGTGGGCTCGCGAAGGATGCTTCGGCCACCCATGTCTTTCTATAAACAAGTCAACACATCTAATGTTCCCAATGACAAACTTAGTTAGACCAGCCTGTGAGAAAAAATTACTAGAAATGGTAAAAATTACAGGACAACAATGGTATATAGAAATATGAATTTTCCCATTAATTGTAATCATTATGGTGTATCAATAATCGTGCGGAATATCCGCCCCCTGATAAATGAAAGGTCGACCTCGATCGTCGATATGTGTGAACGTAATGATGGCGGTCAGTGAAGTGAGGGATAATTATTACACTGTCGTCGCTGGGAGAACAACCATTAATAGCTTTCAAAGCACTTTAATGTTAATCATGAATGATAATCACACATTTTGTGGGAAGTACAAGTTCAAATACCAATGTTCAAATATGTTAAGTAAGAATATTCAGAGTAGTCTAAATTTGTTCATGTTTTATAAATATTCCATGTGCCATAATCTTGTTACTTTTCCTTGTGTTGAATATAGCCGAAATGATAGCTTTGTTTTTAAGAAAGGAAGTCTATGAACACAATAAAAACTTAGCGTATAAAAATGAACTTCAATACCACAGGCAAAGCCACTGCTACTAACATGCATCCATAGCCTCGAAAGGGTTTCCTTTTAACCCATAGATGATCCAATATCCTCAATAAAAAGTTTGAATATTCTTTTCCCAAAAGGGCCACTATCTTGGTTTGGTGGCCAGATAACAATAATGCCACTCACTAGATCGTAAAAAAGTGAACAAGCCGACCCGTGATGAGACCTCTTGTCCTTTGATGCTAAATGCCAAAGGACATTTCCCTGGTGTGGTATCCCTAGTGGGAATGTCACTTATGTTAGTCTCTTATGATCATGGTAGGTTGGCTCATGATGAGACCCCGTATCCTTTTTGGGAGAAGGTTATTGTATTTATTTATATTTGATTATTTTATTGTTATTTCCCCTTTTTTTTTGTTTTCTTTTTTTAAGGCTTTATTCAGGGAGGCTCATCTACTCCTTAAGATTGTGGGATGGCGTAAGAAGTGTAAAAATTCCAAGTAAAAATGTGCCTTAGATTCCTTATAATGATGTGAAGGCAAATTATCATTCAAGTATATGTATATATATAGGGAAAAAAAAAGAATTATGGTGGTTAAGGATCATGAACAATATTAAGATAATTCAAAAAAATCAATCCATAAACAATTCGATAAGGTATGCTATATATTCCTCAAAAATGACAAATCGTTACCATGATGATTGGAAAATGATGCTTTTGAAAAATAATTAGTGAAGTTCGTACCCAAAGGAGTGGCTAAACGTATCATAAGCATGTGTTGTTGGTGGAAACAAAAATTGTTACTTTCAAAGGAAAGGAACAACAACAGGAACAACTGCAAAAGGAACAACAACTGTTTCTTTCAAATGAACAACGCTACCCGAAAAAAAGGAACGAAAATTGCAACAAAGGGAACGACAACTGTTACGTTCGAATGGATGACACTACCTGCAAAGGGAATGACAATCACAACAAAGGGAATGAAAGTTGTTATGTTCGAATGAATGACATGACCCACAAAGGGAACAACAATCTCAACAAAGGGAATGAGAGTTGTTAAGTTCGAATAAATGGCATGATGTTGTTCAAATTTAAACCATCTAATTAAGTAATTGGATACCTCCCACAGACATTTTTGTTTTAGAAAATCTAGGATTGATTGGTCAGCAACTAAATTTGTTTAATTTTTATGGGTAGGTTTATTCAATGATCACAGTATATTGGATGGTTTATGACATTATGCATTCATTTTCTATTTACTACTGTTGTGCATTCTTTTAGTGCAGTCGCCCGACTTTTTGCTACGAAACATGACATGTTCTTATTCTATATAAAACAAGGTTTATATTCGATGGATTTTTCAAAGTGAGACAAGAGAAATTCAAATTTTTGAATAAGGAACATAAAACAGTGCTAATTATATTTCATTACAGTCATCTTTTCTAGTTTTTGTTCTCCAAAACTCTTTATAGTGACTTTCCTAGAAAGTAAAAACCTAAAAACTCAATCAAATATTTAAAATAAAACTATATACAATATGTATAGTGTTGGAAAGACAACAATTTCATGGAGTTGAAGTTATTGGGTTACCTTCCCAGCCAACTAAAATCTGAACATTAGGATCATTACTTACTTCTTGGAAAAATGATTCTTTTGAAAGCGACTGATGGTAGAGTCATAGCCGATGTCCATTTACCAAAAAAGGAGAACCAGCCCCGTCGATGGTGGCTAAGGTGACAATTCCATTATCATGGAATTCTATGATTTCATATGGTCCCAACCACCTTGTTTGAAATTTCCC
>SNQJ01S0041847.1:0-47235 GCA_010110895.2 Picea sitchensis
TTTTAAGTGACATCGGGTCATCTTCATGGTTGTCCAACTTGTATAATTATTTGTCATTTTCATACTGATTAAAAATTTATTTATCTACGATTGGTTGGAAGTGTGACAAGGCTCTGATTTGATTATTTTTCAAGTGATTCTTAGTGGCGCTTCCTGAAAACAAAATTTAAAAAAATTCCTGATGGGCTCTGCTCTACCTGGCATGAACCTGACGTGTACATTAATTTTGTTTTTATTATCATAATCATTTTTTTCCAACTAGGGTCCGCCCCCAACCCTGGATAGAATAAAGATATCCTCATAAGTGGGATGCAGCTACCAAGATTGTGGGAGACTTTATGGGATAGTTTAATTCTCTCATAAATAATTCTCATTTTTAATTTTTTCCCATAATATTTGAACCTATAGTTTGTTTGATGGAGACTAAACTCACACAAATCATGAGATTTAAACCTGTAATCTAATAGAGACTAAACCCCACACAAATCAATATCTCCAGCTCATAGATTTATATAAATGATTTACCTAGTCCACACGTACATGGGACATGACTGACATGGAACATGACTGTGAAGCATTTACTTAATGTACACACAATTCATTTTGTCGGTAAAGCAGAGTGCACGAGATAGAGAAAGAGAAACCCCTCGGCCTCCCAGCACCATTTGTTTTTTAGATATTTTTGTTGCTCTGATCGGATCTAATAATCTGACTGCAGTAACATCGATGCAAACTATGAGCATGATGTCGATCTCCATTAACGATGCTTTGATGGGCTTCAAGAATAAATTCTCAGAGAGTTAATTACAAGTTCAAGTCCATCAAAGTCATTCTCAGAGAGTTAATTACAAGCTCAAGTCCATCAAAGTCCGTAGCAGGGTTCTCTAAATGGATTCACGTTCTTGCAGACTGTATGCCGCACTATACATACTAATCCATTGTTGAAGTTAAATTATTTGATTTGTTTATTAGATTTAATTAGAGTAGTCTAAATGTTCTACTTTTTGGGGTTTTTTGGTTACTTTTTTCTTTTGATTTTGCTCAAATCTGGCGATGAATGATTGGATCTGCAGATTCAAGTGGCTAAGTTTATATAATCAGTGTTCCAGGGTTTTTCAGCAGGCTAATTCCATTTATGCATTCAAAAAATGATTTAAACAACAGAAAATAGAGATTTTGTCCAAATTTACATGGTTGGATTCCGACCAATTCCTATCAGAAAACCCAAAAAGTAGAACATTTAACCAATGCCCACTAAAATTATACATAGATTATACAAACCCAATTACACAAACCTACATTTGCAACAATTGCAACAATTTCTAATCAGTTGGTTACAAACCTGTAGTTGCAACAACTGCAACAATTTCTGATCAGTTGCTTTAATGTTTATGCAAAATGAAAACAATTTCTAATCAGTTGGTTACAAACCTGTAGTTGCAACAACTGCAACAATTTCTGATCAGTTGCTTTAATGTTTATGCAAAATGAAAACAATAAATATAACCTTTGTAATCTAATAAATTATATTAGCATTGGCTAAACGTATAACCTTTGTATAATTTTAGTGCCCCTAATTTTTCAAAACACTGAATCTATTTATATAAATAATGATAATTTGTATGGAAAAATTCAAATTCAAATGATTTTTTTTTAAAAACGATAAAGTTGCCTAAACATTTAAAAGAAAGAAAAAATTGCCTATCAGAGAGCGAGGTTATTCTGTGTACATGTTTTCCTTTGGCACAAAGCAAGGAATTATGCCGAATGGATATTAGGTTCTGTAAGAACTTTGACTACAACGTGGTAATAATATAATGATTAAGGTAAAACATTAAGATTTAGGCGATATGTTATGTTAATACATTAAAAAAATTCATTATTGTGTTTAGAGGTTTATTTTACAGTCTAGTATTATGTTTTATGTGTGATTTTGTGTTTAAATTTAATATGGAGCTAGGTTTATTTTACAGTCTAGTATTATGTTTTATGTGTGATTTTGTGTTTAAATTTAATATGGAGCATGGAGTTGTTAAATAATAATAATAATAAATAAGTAAATGAAAATTGTAGATGTCTGCTTTAATCCTTTACAATTTTTAAGGGTTTGCACTTATAAAGATTTGATCTCTTTCTAAGTTAGGTAGAATCAGAATAACATAAAACCAAAATTAAGATTACTCTATGCTAGTTTATCTAATTAAACAAGTTATCTAGATTACATTTAAATGCTTCTCTAGATTACATTTCTAAACTCAGTAAAACCAGAATAGCATAAAACCAAAATTAAAATGAATCAATGCTGGTTTATCTAATTAGACACGTTATCTAAATTACATTTGAATGCTTCTAGATTACATTTGAATGCTTCTCTGGGATTCATCTATGAACGCTTTGCAACATCCTTAAGTCTTAGTCTGGCAGTTGCCTTTCATGCAATCAATGAGGATAAATTCTATTAATATGAAGTACTCTTTGTTTTCATATCTTTTTCCACGGATTGACCGACCTTAATTTTGCAATGAAACTTTGGTGCGTTGCTCATTCTCTGCACCTTATTGTTTCTCGAGTAAATGTCACTGTTACTATTCAGAAGCTAATAAATTCAGCCTGGCTGTAGAAGGAACGAAGAGAGAGATATCCAGAAAGACAAGTAGCTGAAGGAGCGAACTGTGTGAATATATTAGAGGTTCTGAGGAGAATACTGCGTTTATTTTGTCAGGATCCGGTTGATGCTTATTTTCTTTGGAGGTTTGATAGCTTATAGAGGAAATGAATTTGGACATTACGAAATGGATGCCATAGCGCAACATCCTTTTGCAATCTGTACTATTACCATTTTCTTAGGTATCTACATGACAGTGGCCACTATTACCATTCTCATAGGTAAAACAATGAAACTGTGTAAACTAAATGAGATCAACTCATATCATGTGAGGGAAATGATTTTGTATATTTTGATAGTTCAAATAATGAAGCTTATCAAGACAAATTAGGCATGTACAGAGATGTGTAAATCCATTTAAAGGAGTAGACCCAAAAATGTCTCCTGCTACTCAGGACAACACTGAACAATAGATCTATATTGCTACCCAATGCAACCATGAGCAACAGTTATGGAAATGATTTTGGATTTAAGATTTCACGGACTACATGCTAGACAATACATTTGTAAAGAACTCCAACACTAGAAGTAACATATTCAGCAGTGAATAAACTGCACTAAATTTAGGGCATATGAAGACGTGCAACAGCTGGAACTTGGAAGCCGTGCGCTCTGCCAGCTGGGAAGGTGCAGCCCTACCAATCAAACAACATATTTGACAATTAAACAATGAATGTAGATGGGATTAAGTCCCTCTTACTCTTCCACGAGCGTTTTCCACGTGGATGCCTCAGCACCAATGCAACCAGTTCAGTTGTGCACCAAAACCTATAGGTTATTCACTTTTACCATTCATTTTCCATTTCTCAGTTTTAAGATCTTGAGAGATAAAGGTGGTCCAGCCATCTCTAATCCTTATCCTCAGGAGTGGGAACTTTCACTACATTTCAGTCCATATCCACATACTTTTTATGCATGCTTGCACATATTCAGAATTTTCAATCCTTAGGTTTACCATTCATTTTCCATTTCTCAGTTTTGAGATCTTGACAGTTAAAGGTGGTCCAGCCATCTCTAATCCTTATCCTCACTCATGGGCAGTTTCACTACATTTCAGTCCATATCCACATACCTGTTTATGCATGTTTGCACATATTCAGAAAATGACAATATAAAATTAATACTGAGAAAAGGGCTTGTGATAGGAGAATCATATAAATGACAATATAAAATTAATACTGAGAAAATGAAAAAATGAAACCATAGAAAGAACATTCAAACATGACACAAATTTAAGTGGTAAAACCTTGTTAGTAAACATCCAAATATATCTGTATTATTATTCCTACAAACAAACTTACAAATGTTTCCAGGAGAAGCAAATATATAATGTCTTTAGCATAGGTGTCACTATTACATGAATTGTCATCTTACACCGGTTCAAGAACTATAGTGGTTAGTCAATTCAAGAATTTCCATCATTCACCATTTTTGCTTTGTTATCACAATTCCAACAATCTTCACCTTGACAACAATATATTTGATACCTTGCCTAAACTCATTCATCACCTTTTGTACAAGCCAAGAGAAGCCAAACACCACTGTAACTTCTCTAAGAGTATTGATTTTATAAACATGTTTGGACAATTTTCTTGAGTATGGACTTTCTTAAGAGCTACTCCACCTCCATTAATAACTTGTCCTACAAAATGGTATTTAACAACATTATGCTTGGTATTACTCTGATAAGTTGGATTGGTAACCAAATGGATAGCACTTTGAATGTCACGGAACACATTCACCTCATCCTGCACTTTTCTAGATTCACCCAATAGACCCTTTAACCAAATTGCCTCCTTGCATGCATGTGAGACGTTGCCTAGTAGTGGATAAAGCTAATGTGTTTTGAAGCTTTGACATCCAACAAATAGGTTCCCATACAATAGTAAAGACATAACATGAAGTATATCTCCTTTTTCCAAGTCTCTTGCAAAATATGAATCAACATAACCATAGACAGAATCATTCTAACAATTATAGGTGATACAATACGCATGTGTGCCTCTAAGATATCGAAGCACCTATTTCATTGTTACCCGATGCTCTCTACCTAGATTTTGCATGTATCTTCTAACAACACCATCTGCATGTGAAATATTCGGTTTTGTACATACAATCACATATATTAAACTTCTTACTGCACTAGCATATGGTACACAACTAATCATTTTCTTCTTTATTACTAGGACAAAATCTTGAATAATTTTTAAAATGGGGAGACAAAGGGATATTTATTGATTTCACATTATTCATACTAAACTTGAGAAGTATCTTCTCCACATACTTCTATTGTGAAAACCAAAGATTACCATGTTTCTAGTCTCTATGTATTTTCATGCCCAAAATTTGTTTTGTTGCTCCTAGATCCTTCATATCAAAATTCCTAGCCAACTAAGCCTTTAACGCATTGATATCAACCATGCTTTTTCTTGCTACAAGCATATCGTCAACATATAACACCAAGATAATGTATATACCATTTTCTGAACTTTTGAAGTAAACACAATGGTCATACTCCTTGTGAAATTTTTGTTCACCATTAAGGAATCAAACTTCTTGTACCATTTCCTAGGAGACTGCTTCAGGCCATATAATGAATTTATGAGTTTGCAAACAAATCTTCTTTTGAGATCGTGAGCAAAACCTTCTAGCTGTTCCATATACATTTTCTCATGCAAATCTCCATATAGAAATGGTGTTTTATCATCTAGTTACTTTAACTCGAGATCAAGTTATTCAAAAGTGATAATACTACAAAAATAGAAACAAGCTTAACAATCGGTGAAAATATTTCATGGAAATCAATACCTTTCATTTGGAAATACCTTTTTCCACCAGTATTTCTTTGTACCTTTCAACTTTATCATCAACACCCTTTTTCAATTTGTAGACGCATTTGCAACCAACAACCTTCCTTATGTTTGGGATTTCTATCAGGTCGAATGTTTTATTCTTCTCCAAGACATCCATTTCTTCTTTCATTTCTATTTTCCATTCATCACTTCCAATAACATCCATCAATTCCTAATAACAAATCAAGGTTCTCCTTCATTGGAAATCAAAGAATAGATGAAATATAATCTTCATACATCTTTGGGAATATTTCTAGCCCATGTAGATCTCCTTGGAGTTGGTCGTCGCAATTCCACATTTTCCTGTATGTTTTATGCATCCTCATCCACTTCTTTAGAAGCTTCTTCCTTCTCCTTATTTTATGTAGATGATTTAGTTTCCAACTAAATTTGTTGATTTTTTGGTACTTGTTCCTGTTTCATTTAAACTTCTACTATGTCTAATTTTATGAGAAGAGATTCATCAAATGTTACATCTCTCCTAATGATGATTTTATGGGTAGTAGGATCTCATAATATGTATCCATAAACTCCATCATCATAATAAAATCCTAGAATACTTATTACCACTATTAAATTAATTCTAACTTAAACCCAAACTAGTAGGAAACCATTAATAATATTATTAGTATTACCTCTAATAAAAATAAAATTAATCCTCATTTTAACCTAAAAACTAGCATATAACATTAATTATAATATTAATACTAATTGGATTATAAAATTAATATTTATTACCACTATTTATTAATTCTAACTTAAACCTGAACTAGTAGAAAACATTAATAATAATATTAATATTACCTCCAATAAAATTAAAATTAATCCTTAATTTTAACCTAAAAAATAACATATAAAATTAATTATAATATTAACACTAATTGGATTGTAAAATTAAAATAATTCTTAAACCTATTCACTTTGTTTTTAAATATAATATAGTTTTTATAAAAAAAATTGTATTAAACCCTAGGGTTTTCACTAAGCCGATATTTTAGGTTTCCTCCACTCTACCTTAGTATTTATTATGGTTCCTCTCTTGTATTTTTCCTGTGGCTCTTATGTCCTGAAGATGGATCCTGTTGTGGATCTGCAATGTTGTGGATCTGCAATGTCAACAAGAAATAGATAATACTATGGTTCTTCCAATTAATTCTAAACAAAACTCCCACCACAGAAACCTAAACTATCAAATATATACTTCTTTGATCTCGGGTCTAACCTAGAATATTGATATTTAGAAATAAGAGCATAAGCACCACAACCAAATTTTTTAAGATTTGAGTAATCATGAGAATGACCTATCCATACATGTTCAAAAATATTACAGTCTTTTGCAATTAATGGTGACCAATTTATCAGATAGAAAGTTGACCAATTTATCAGATAGAAAGTTATAGCGACTATCAGCTTTCCCACAACTCTTGTGGAAACTTGGCATTACCGAACATGCTCCTTGATCTCTCTAGAAGAGTCACATTCATGCATTTAGACACGCCATTTTGTTGGTGTTAGGTATCTAGAGAGATAGTGGGGGGGCCAGAGGGCCAATAGTGATAATATTGGAGGCCATTCAATGTAAGGTGGACTAAGTCCACTATAATATTAAATAAGGCCTGCAATGGTATTTAGATATAATAAATGTAAGAGGACTTCTTAGAAGATTCCACCTCTAGAATGTTCTTAGGCGGTTGGTAGCACTATATAAATGAGTTCAAGGAATGTAATGACATAGAACAAAATTATTGTATTTGGAGCAGTAGTTCAATAAGAGGATGCCCCCTTGAAGAGGCAAGTGAACAGGAGAGGATTCCTTCCATAATAGGATCCATTGTATGGTGTTTCCCTACCTCAAGGGTTTTGATATAATAAAGTGGTGGTTTTCTATATTGTTATATATATCTTGTGTGATGATTGTATTCATATATATTTGATACTATTGTGGTATTTTGTATTAAAATATTTGGTACTTAACAAGTGGTATCAGAGAACTTTCCTTGGCAAGAAGTGTGGGAATTTTTTTTTTTTTGCATATTTTTTCTAAGAAGAAAAAGAGGGCCGCGACATTCTAGACAATCTCTATATATTTTTGTGAAAAAAATGTAGAAACGGGTTATATATTTGAGGTCCTCCCAGAAAAACACCCAATTAAAAAAAATATATCGTTTGAAACGGAGTTCGGGAAGTCATGATATTGACATTCTAAAAAATGCAAATTTTCAAGGTTTTTTCCACAAATGGCGGCACAATTTTTTTTATTTATGTAGCATCTAGAGGTTGAATTTGCTAAAAAAAATTACATATCTGAGTTCCTATTCAAAAATAGTTGATTTCAAAAAAACAATCACCCAAATCAAAGCTCCGGAAGTGAAGATATCATTGATTAAAATCAACCATTTTTGGGGGTTTTCGTGACAGCGAGGGAACTACAAAGTTCATAACTTTTCACGAGGTGATCAGATTGCTACCAGATTAGTTCCATTGGATAAAGTATTTTCATAGATTGCTTTTGGTATATTATATGTGGTGTTTCCCATGGATATTCACTTTCAATCCCTCATGGCCCTACAACAAAAACTGGAAGCCTCCAACATCAAATTTCAACGCGATATGGAAGCTATTGAAGAGATCAGACTTGCAGCACATGAGAGATATATTAGGAATCTCATGTACATTGACATCAAATAAGAATATACTCAAGAAATATATAATTGGTATGATTACGAGGAAGATTGTGATGATTGGTATATAGACAATTGTAATCTCTGGGATGATAACTACTTTCATATTGTATTTGATGACTCTACTCCACCTTATGTAGAGCACATTATGGAGAGCAGTCCAGAGCCTTCTATGGATACTAATTTTTAGTATTCTCCGGTACTAGTGTGTTATTCAGATGATTTTTTGGATATGGAGGTATCTACATATTTGGATCCCCATGATCAATGCATCTCTTTGGAGCGTCATTTTCAGTTGGTTCTTGAGTTTAGATATCTTTCGCGTGGAGTTCACATGAGAACTTGAACATGAGACCCTGGTTTACAATGGTGGTTGGACTACTTCAACATGGTGGATTTCATTTCTAAATGGGACCATGGTTCTCTAGTCTACTTCAGTACTATGGTCCACACTTATCCATGGGACACTGATATATGGTTGTACACCCTCATAAAAAGCATTGAGGACAACACTTTCATAAGGGGGATGGAATGTTAGGTATCTAGAGAGGTAGTGGAGGGACCAGAGGGACAATAGTGATAATAGCGGAGGCCATTCAATGTAAGGTGGACTAGGTCCACTATAATATTAAATAAGGCCTACTATGGTATTTAGATATAATAAATGTAAGAGGACCTCTTAGAAGGTTCCACCTCTAGAATTTTCTTAGGTGGTTTGTAGCACTATATAAAGGAGTTCAATTAATGTAATGAGGTAGAAGAAAATTATTGTATTTGGAGTGATAGCTCAATAGGAGGATGCCCCCTTGAAAAGGAAAGTGAACAAGAGAGGATCCCTTCCATAATAGGATCCATTGTATGGTGTTTCCCTACCTCAAGGGTTTTGATATAATAAAGTGGTGGTTTTCTATATTGTTCCATATATCTTGTGTGGTGATTTTATTTAGGTATGTTTGGTTCTATTGTGGTATTATGTATTCAGGTGTTTGATACTAAACAGTTGGGGAGTGTAAACTGTGGTTTTATGCCTTTCGATCCTAGATTTCTTGCAATAATTTTCAAATTCCAAAGATGTGAACTCGCCTCCATTGTTTGTTCTTAAACACTTGATTGACTTGCCAGTTCTATTTTCAACCAAATCCCTAAATTGCTTAAATACATCAAACACATCGTCTTTTCTTTTGAGAATATGACCCAGACCTTTCTAGATTAATCATCTATAAATGTCACAAAGTATGATGATCCTCCAAAATAGACTATAGGGGATGGCCCTCAAACATCTAAATGGATATAATCTACAATACCTTTATTTGTATGACTACTTATTTTAAACTTCTCTCTACATTGTTGTCGATACATTTTAACTCTTCTACCCATGTATGATTTTCCCTTTGTGAGTTCCCACTTTCGAACCTCTTAGTAGTACGAATGCGAGGTCACAGTATCCTTGTCAAAATCCCCCCACATATGCACTCCACATCAAACCTAAGTCTACCATGCAAATTCAAGATATGTAATCCTCATAAAATACCCTCATCCTAGGAACCCACAAACCCACATGCCCACATACCTACAAACACGCATACCCACATCCTCACAGCCCGTAAACCCACATACTCGCAAACATGCATACCTACATACCCACATCCCCACGACCTAGAAACTCACATACCCACATACCCTCATTCCTATGACCTACATGCCATGTTATACTCCTAATGCCTGCACCTGCATGCCATGTAATCATATTCCTATCTTCCACATGGGATACGATTGGTTTTCTCGAGGAAATCTAAGCATATCCATCTCATCGATCCCACATGATAGAATGACTATGGTTAGTTAATGAAGATTAATTCTCGCACATTCCCTTGATCACCATGTACACAAATAACAGATACCCCTTAGTAAATGATATGCACCAAGTGTATGAAGGGGAAAAATGGAATAGTGAATTGGCTCCTAATTTGTGATTAAGGGTACCTATCAGATAGAAAATCAGGGTTATACACATAATCTTCAAACTTATGCAAGTGCATTGAAAGGGGAAAATGATGGC
Source organism: Picea sitchensis (assembly GCA_010110895.2). NCBI lineage: Eukaryota > Viridiplantae > Streptophyta > Pinopsida > Pinales > Pinaceae > Picea > Picea sitchensis. The sequence goes on from SNQJ01S0041847.1 coordinate 10,258, forward strand.
AAACAAGAGGAAGAAAACATTATGTGGAGACACTGTGAATTCATTGGCTCTTGAATGTAGGTATTTTTGGTGATCTATAACATATAAGTGGTATTCTAAGATATCTTAGGAAGACAACCTCAAGAACAAATCCTAGACGTCAAGAATACTGAAATTTGGATGCATGCCTGAGACATTCAATTTCAGAGAACTAATCACTTGGTGCACTAAGAGATTCGATTCAAAGCATAGGCTCATTTAGGTTAAGGAAACTGGAAGAAATACTCACTTTAACATTCAATACATTTAGAAGGATGTTACACCTCCTAACACCAGACAAAGTCTTGAAGCTTTGAGAAGTTGATTCCTTTTTGGACGCCCAAGGTCGTGGCATGAGTTTACTTAAGGAAATTATAGTATAGCCCACATTTGGACCCTCAAACATTAATGAAATCAACACACTCATGTTGCCTTAGCCTTTTAAATAATTTTCTTGGCTTTTTTCATGACTAGCGGGTCAATAATCAATGACATACATTCCCAGGTATGTCCTATATGTCCTTTATTACTTAGTAAATATGGGTGCCATTTTTTATTGGGCCCAAGTCATCTTGAACAAGATATCCCATCAATTGTTAATTTAATTCAGACCAAGAGGTTCTACATGACCTCTTATTTGGTAATGGATCTTGGCTACTATAATAAAATCGAGGGCATACCCCAAAAGGGAAATGCCAATTTTGAGGAAGACATTATTTAATTCTAACCTATCATACACTTTGGAAGCACAAGGCCCCACTTTGTTTTTACCAAATCCAAGATTCCTTTGTCAAGAAGTGCAAAAGCATGCTCCTAGGGACTAAGCCAACCAAGGTCACAAAAGCATCCATGGAGTTTCTCAATGTGAAAGGAGTGTGCGTATTTGAATAGTAGTTCACATACATAAGGCTCTTTGGTTGCAAAGGAAAACCACTACTTCTCCACTGATTTGTGGGTGAAATATTTCTGGCATATGATTTGTGTAGAAAATATAGGACATGGTCCTCGTTCTTTGACAAGAAGAGGAAGCAAAAAATTTGATTCCATGCCATTTAAAATTGTTGGGCTTACCTTCAAAAGTTCGCCAAGTCTCTCCGAGATGGTAGGGTTCTTTGAATCCTTTAATATGAAAGACTGAGAATCCCTTAATGAATTTGATCCCAAAGGTATTTTCCTGGCCCATATATTAGTAATTGGTTACCCCTTAGTTTTTAACAAGGTGCAAGAAAGTTTAGAGGAGGAGATGACAGTGAAGACTTGCATGTTGAGGAAAAAGTAGCAACTACCTCGAGAAAAAATATTCCCAAGAGAAAGAAACAACTTGTTCATGAAGATGTGCACATTGGGGTGAGTTCAAATGTTGGTATAATAGAGGTCTCTCCCTTGGAAGGGTACATGAAGTCAAAACATAGACAACGGATTTAATCCATAGTCAGTTTTGAGGGTGGCATAGTGCATCACCTGCACAAAATTCCCTCTTTAGGCCAAAAGGATAAAGACATAAATGCAAGTGGAAAGGAGAGTAATGAGGGATGTGAAAGTGATGGAGGGTGAATACCCCCCTCAATACCAATTGGATCCAACACATATGGTGTTCAATGTTCCTAAAAGAAAAAGGAACCCAAATGAAATCATTTTTCCAGACCCTGAATGTGACCAACATGGATTCAATTGATGAAACAAATAACATGCCTGCATGAGTTTGGGTAAAATTAGCTAAAAGTGAGTTTATATCAGAGGAGTTAGCTCGAGAAGGTCCAACCATTTCTTAGAAAGAGTTTGTGACTCTGAGACGAACAAAATTCACTCACACAAGAATAATCCAATATATCTGGAATATAGTAACCAAATCCATATGGACAAATATATATGTAATAAGAATGAATAATAAGATAAGATACGATATGATGATTACAATTGAGAATGAGGGCCTGCTTATATACCCACGCAGGGGTTCCCTTTACCAATAGTCATGTCCTTTGAGACATGACCTTTCATTATTAATAATTATTTGTGCTTGTATTATGTTATGAATATCTGTTATATATTTTATGTTCCTTAACATTTACTTCCCTTAAAAATGCTTTGTCCTCAAGTACATAATCACCCGGAAGGTGTCCTTTGAACTTTGATACGGCACTGTCTTCTCAAATCTTAAAACATGGTTGCAATATTGGCAGAACTTACAGTGATAACCTTTGAATTCCCAAACTATTGTGTTGCATATTTTGAGGAGTGATCCATCCCAAATCTACTTCCATTGGAATTGTTTGATGATTGATTGTTCCAAGTTGTTGATTTTGTCTTAGTTCTTTTGCAGTGTGGTATTTTATTTGTTTGTAGGAAGAACATTGTTTCCTCTTTTCTTGAGTGGGTTGAGTGGAAGGACTCTTGTGATTTGGATGATAAGGCATCCTAATCTCACTTGTGAACCTTTCTTGGAATCATATTCTTTTGATGTTTGTAGTGATCTTCCCACGTAAGCATTCTTTTGAATATGACCATTATTTGACTATTATTAGTTCACTTTTTTCTGTCAGTTTTTTTTTTTTTTTTTTTGGGGTATATTTAAATGATAAAGTTGTGATCTTATACTTCACATTTTTATAACTCCTTTGAATATATATATATATATATATATATATATATATATATATATATATATTTTAAAACGCAACACCTAACTTTTCCTTTCACTTAATAAATAATTGAACCTTTTGTATCTCCTTAATATATACTCGTGCTTGGAATTACTTTTAGAAGTTAAATAGCTCATTAATATAATTTTGATTTATGACCATGATATGCCTTAACTCTTCACTTGAAAGGCTTCAGGAATTCTTTTAATATTCCACTAGAACCTTAGCACTTGAAAGGCTTCAGGAATTCTTTTAATATTCCACTAGAACCTTAACTTTTCCCTTGATATATATATTGAGATATATATTGAAATGATATATATTCCTTATGTACTTTATTAAATAATCCTCATAATACTCCTTTATATCTCTTAATACTCGTTGACTTCATTTATTTATCTTTTAATTTGAATCTTAATTAAATAATCGATTAGCCTCTCCAATAGTCGCAATGTTCTTGATGGACGATGCCCTTTCGTTGATACCCATTCGAATTGGAGAAGGTTCTTTAATTCACTTTAATAGTGTATTTGATTATGATGTTGGCAGCAGAACTTTGAATTGAATCTGATTGCAACCTTCCCTATGATGCGTTCGCAAAACCCTAGGGCTATTTTACACGACCCAAAAAAAGTCACTAAACCTGTAACAACTTCGATTCGGGCTATTACCGTGGCGAGTTCTGGATGGCAGGAGTCAACTTGTATTTCCCGATTTGAAAATGGGTCACGTATCACAAGCGTTACATCTAGATCAACGTCACAGTGACTTGGAGGCTTTCAGATTCCACGCTCCCATACCTACGAGAATACCTTCACACCCATGATGATTTTTATTTTTTTTCGCTTCCAGATACTCTACCGAATTTGCTTCTGAACTTTATGAATTGGCTCGAATAGAGAAGTGAAGGTAGATTTTATGTTTGCTAATGCTAGAATTTTCTATCTTTTCTTCTTTTTCCTTTTAATATATGCACAACTCCAATGAACTGCACACCCTCGATTATGGTTTTTGATTAAGAAGGTTGCGATGGCACCAACATTGTTATGTCATAAAGTTAAGTGCAACGATTTTATGTTGTTTCTTTTATGTTCTTCTTTTGTATCGTAATTTTTTTTTTTAATTTATATGACTCTTGTATATGGCAGCGGAATCACTTTATTTGAAATGGCCAGAGGGCCAATTTTTTTTTTCTCTTTCTTATATATATATATATATATAATTAACTCCCTTTTTTATGATATGGCAGCCGAATTTTTTTATTTTTTTTTCTTAAATTATTCTTTTATGGCCAAAGCCAGTGTGGTCAATGGGGATTTCTGGTCAATGACCTGGGTTGGGAGAAACTCCATAAAAAATTTAGTGTGACCAAAGGTCAGATTGTGGTCAAGGACCAGATTTAGAGAAACTCTAAAATTTTTGTGTGTGGCTAAAAGCCGAATTATGGTCAAGGACCAAGATAAATAGAGAAACTCTGAAAATGTGGGCTGGTCAAAAACCAGATTTCTCAGAGAAACTCTGAAATGATGGGTTTGGCTAAAATCCGAATCAGACAAGATCTGATAAAGAGGGTGGCCAAAGGCCATGATCAGAAAAACGCAGCTCTGATACCAAATGAGACGAACAAAGTTCGCTCACACAAGAATAATCCAATATATCTGGAATATAGTAACCAAATCCATATGGACAAATATATATGTAATAAGAATGAATAATAAGATAAGATATGATATGATGATTACAATTAAGAATGAGGGCCTACTTATATACCCACGCAGGGGTTCCCTTTACCAATAGTCATATCCTTTGAGACATGACCCTTCATTATTAATAATTATTATTTATTAACTATTATTATGTTATGAATATATATTTATGTATATTTTATGTTCATAACAGACTCTTCATCACTCCAAATACAACAAACAGTCCAACGAGCTCCATATCGAGAGGGTTAGCATGAAAGATAAAAAGGTGACAAAGAAACAAAGATTTGAAGTTGAATTCAAGGGCTTGAAACCTTCAGGAGTTCTCAGTTTTATCGAGCTACAAGTGAAGCTTTAGCTCTCTCAATAAAAAAGAATGAAATAGAGAATGAGAGGTTGAATAAAATGGTAAGGGAACTCAAAGAGGCCCTTATCCCAAATCCATTATTTGCAGAAGCATTTGCTATGATGGTTCTTGAGGAGATCCTTGAAGAAATAGTTGGATCAAGATCCAAAGTCACCAAAGTTGCAAAATTGCTCATAGGTGTCATGAGATATGTCGTTGATAATATTGATAAAAGAGAATTCATTATGCAGGAATATTGGGAAGTAGCTTTCAAAGATGGTGTCATAGATGGAAGGATTCATGCTCCAATGTAATATCTACAAGAAATTTTACAAAACGATGAATTTTTTTATAAGAATGTAGTAAGCACATTTTTCACGATAATATCAAATGTGGATGATATTGTGAGACATAAGCAACACCTTACTTCTAAAATTAGGTTGAAACAAATACAAGTTTTCTAGTTGGGGAGAATAGACACTCTTCGAAAATTGAGTTCCACATGTGATTCGATGATGGAAAAGAAAAGTACATTATTCTTAAAAGTACATGATATTATAAAGAATCTAGAAGTTCCCCTTTTAATAAAAGACTCAATGTTGTTAAGTAAGGATTAGGTGGAAATATAACTTGGTGTGCTAAGGGATACATGGGGAAAGAAATTTGATGATCTTGCAAACTTTCCAGAAGAATAGATACGACGATGGTTGGTCAGTTTTGTGAACGATGATGAAGATCAATCATCCATAGTGCATCAACAGTGGGACACGCTGAAGAGAATCAAGGATGTATTATTCAAAATCAAGGTAAAATAAGAGATAATCATTGCATTATTACATGAGTACATTCCATATTGGTTGAGGAGTGTGTTAAAATCAATCATTAACTCATAGTAATATTGAAGATCAAAGAAATGACGTTGACGAGTCCACTCGACATGTTCCCTCTTATATAAAGAATGCAAAAGAGTCACAAAATCTCTTTTGCTTCCATTTTTGTGAGTACGATCTTGTTTGAAGAAACTCTCTTATTTATTTTCTTTCCCATTTTGCAAATCATCTAGTCTCATCATTCAAGTATTTTTGTTTTCAAGACTAATTTCTAACTGTCTTTTTTTTTATTACAAGTCGTCTCTTCCTAATATATGGTCCATGGGAGTGTTGGAGAAATTTCTATTTTCATCACACTCGTTCAATGAGAGTAACACTAGTTCAGTGGCAGTTAACTGACTGTTCTATTTTAGACTTTCTAATCTTAGACCATCACTATTATGCATGCATTCCTAATTATAGGATTTCATTGTCTATATGAGTAAAGATCACTCTCATTGATAAGATCATAATATACATTGATTCTCATTCTTCATTGTGTATCTCTCTTCCTTTTCTTAATAAGATTTGTTTGTGTATGCTTTAGTTAGGTCTCTTATGCAGGTTTCCATGAAACAATGACATGGTGTCAGAGCTATGTTGCTTGGAACAAGCCAGACAATCCAAAGAATAAGGAAAATCGGAGTTTCGACGAGCTAAATCCGTGGTCATACCTTTCAACAGTGATTTCTCCAAAAATATTAAGTTTTTGAGGAAACAGCTCGCATTGGAAGTAAATCGAACCATTCTACAAGAGGGTTTTCAATCGTTTGGTGAGATTCCTCACCATTTTCTCATAAAGTAATCTGGAATATAGCCTCCTGAAACTGATACGAATCTGTGGTTGTACCTTTCTACAATGATTTCTCCCAAAATATTAAGTTTTTGAGGAAACGAATCACGTGAGAAGTAAGTCGACCCATTATGAAAGTGGGTTTTCAATCGTTTGGTGAGATTCCTCACCGGTTGCTTAGAAAGTAAGTCGGAAGATCGTCTCCTAAAACTGATATGAATTTTCACTTAAAGTGCCTTTTCTTCCATAATTTCTTAATTTTTCACTTGCAGATTGAGAGTAAATTTTTAGGGGTTCTTAGAAATAGTGGGAGAGATGGATAGGACAACTATTATACAATCAAACTAGGTGATAATCCTCACACCATACAATTATTTTGATTGGAAGCCCAAGGCAAAATTCCAACTCAGAAGGAAAGGACTATATAATTTGACAATGGCAACAGAAATAGAACCTACATCGGCAATTGAGAAGATGAGATGGGAAAACTGTAAAGATGAGGGAACGGGACTACTTCTTGAGTTAATCTCCACTGATTTATGGTTTCATGTTACTACATGCAAGACTCCAAACGAGATCTGGACCACCCTAGAATGACTCTTTGGAAAGCAGGATGAGATGTGAGGTCATATGGTTGAGGTAGAGTTGAATACCTTAGACCCTAAAAGTTTTGATAATATACAAGATTTCTTTACTAAATTTAAATATTTGATATTGAGCTTGGGTGAATGTGGTATTGACAATTATACACAAGAGAAATAACTTATTATAACAATCTTGGCCAAGCTAGGACCAGAATACGTTGTATATATCTCCAATTTCCATTTTGGCAGATGTCTTTATGGAACAAATTGGAAAATGCCTATGTTGGCTCAGTTCATTGAGTCTCTTACACAAGAGCTAAAAAAACTCATACAGATGGGCCTCATGAGAGATCTCAAATCACATGCACTCACCATACATGATGGAAAAGGGTCATCCAAACAGAACGGGAAGGAGGGATATTCCAAACCCTTAAATGATTCTTCAGGTTCCAAAGACTCTTCAGATTCCAAGAAGAAGAAGAAGGGAAAGTAGTGCAATTACTGCAATAAATCGAATCATGAAGAATCCACATGCATGAAGAAACAGATCGATCTTATGGCACAGACACTTCAATAGAAAAACCTTGGAAACTTCATTCTAGAGGGAGTCAAGAAGAATAAGGAAGAAGATTATGCTCCTAAGAAAGGTAATCATCATGCTCTAGTTGAAATTAATTCCTCATGTGATTCATTGATTATATATTCTAGTGCATCCCATCATATGGCAGTGAAAGAGGAAGTTTTATCTTCCTTGAGTCCATGCTCAAGACCCCCTATTCTCATGAGGGATGATACTTCAGTAGCAGTAGCAGGAGAAGGGAGAGTGGAACTCGACAATGGTAGTTTTGAGAATGCTCTACATGTTCCAAAGCTTTCTATGAATGTTCTCTTAGTTTATCAGATCACTCAGAAAGGTAAACAAGTTGAATTTACATCAGATTCAGTTTCAGTAATTGGCATGCATGACAATTCCATCATTGCAATTGGTGAGGTGGATCACAAGTCAAGGTTGCATAATTTCACTAAGTTTTTTGACGATGACTCATATTTTCTACTTATGCATAAGGAGAGTACTTTTCATGCACCTCCAGTGCAACATGCATATACTCTTGTGCTTCCATCAGTTTTAGACATCAGAGATTATTCCATACACTCAGATTATGTACATGGAAATAAGCAGGTAGTACAACTAGATAAGAAGCCATTGTTGAAGCTTCAGAAGATGCCCAAGAAGGCACAGTTCACACTTCAAAAAGTAGGAAACCTTGTAGGGAATCCATTGGATTCAAGGAGGACTTGATCTCAGCATGAGGAGCCTTCTCATGTACTTTTATCTTCAGAACATGTGATTCCCATGCATTTATATATGGTTCAATCCACTGATCTGCAGAACTACAATAAGGTTATGGGAAATACATTATTGAAATAAACCATGCAGTAGGAATATAACTCACTCCTAAAGAATCATACTTTGCATCTGGTTCCACTTCCACCAGCAAGGAATATTTTTAGGTGTAGATGGGTCCACAGGATCAAGAGGTACAAGGCTAGAGAGGTTTCCAAATGACTTCATCAGATCCATAAATATTTCTACATCTTCATGAAGACTTTCAGTGAGTAGAAGTTCCAGAGTTTGCGTGATCGTCTTGCAGTGAAGAACACAGTTTCCTAGAAACTACCTTTTCTTGTTTTGATGCATTGTCTTTTGAGGGGGAGTTTTGTTCCCACATGGTTTTTCCTCTTTCATCATTTTTATTCAGTGTTCATTAGTTACATTGTACATGAGTACCTAATATGGCCTAGTAGTCGAGACTCATTTTTTACTCCATAATGATGTTCAGGGGGGGTGTTGGAGAAATTTCTATTTTCAGCACAGTAGTTCAATGGGAGTTAACTAACTAGTTCTATTTCAGACTTTCTAATCTTAGACCATCACTATTATGAATGCATTCCTAATTATACGATGTCATTGCCTATATGAGTGAAGATTACTCACTCATTGATAAGATCATAATATACATTGATTCTCATTCTTCATTGTGTATCCCTCTTCCTTTTCTTAATAAGTTTTGTTTGTGTATGATTTAGCTAGGTCTCCTATGCAGGTTTCCATGAAACACTGATAGGGAGCCCCATCCTATCCCACCAGGGTGAACACATTTCCTATTTCTTGTTTAAATATCATGGATATTATGTAATGGGGAGTCATTGCACACATTTTATTTGATATTGAACACTCAATTTGTACTTATTTTTTTTGAAATACCATAGAGAGGTACGTTAGGGGCTCATAAATTTTTTGGTTTCAAACTTATATTTAAGCATGAAATCTCGAGAATGAGTTTCCTTTAAATCCCTATGATATGAATGCTGCTAAATCATTTTAAGTTCTTCGAAAGGACCATCTTTCCTTCTCTTTGTTTTATAAGTTTTTCTTCAGATAAATTGTTATCTTGCCATGATATGGAGATGGATATGTTGTGAATTATTTTCTTTCCTTATGATTTAAAATTGTTTCTTTTCATTTTTTCTTTGCATGTTCCACTCTCAATAATTATTGTGACGAATGATAAAACCATTATTTATAAATATTGTCATAGTTTTATCTAAGTGATAAATAGAGGAGCACCACCTCTTTAAAAAGGAAGAGGGTATTTTTTAATTTCCATAAAAATACCCTACGATGTTGTCTCTTGTGCTTAACAGGAAAATAGATCAACAATTGCTTCCCAAAAACACAATGCTTGCAGAAATTCAAATTCAAAGACTTTAAATGTGGAAATAACTTATGGTTTATCAATACCTTTACCCCTTTCTCACTTGTATGACCCAATCATTGATGCCATAAATGAGTCATCAATTTACTTCCTTAGAGACCACTATTTCTTCAATTATTTGAGTACTCCCTTATAGTTTGTAAAGGTTACCACTCTATGTATCCTTCATTACCACCAAAATTCCATTGGACATCATCAGTGCTCCACCTTGACTTGTAAATTTATAACCTCTAGAATCCAAAACTCCCAAGGAAATTAAATCCTTTTTAAGTTTTGGTACACGTTTTACCTTTGTCATCATCCTTACAATACCATCGAATATTTTATTCTTAATGCTCCCAATCCCAATAGTCTTACTAGAAATATCGGTTCCCATAAGAACAATACCACCATCAATAACCAACTCCTATGTGGACACATGTGGTGCAAAGCACCATAATTTAGTAACTTTTCTTCATGATATTATGAGACATTACAAACAGATAGTACTTCATCAACCATACCTGAACTTGACTCAACTGTATTTTCTTCCTTTGTGGAGTCATCCTTGGATATTAGCCTCTTCCAACAATATTTTTTAGGATACCTTGATTAATTGTAGTACCAACAATTTTAATGCCCCCTTTACCTTTTGAATTATCTCTAGATGTACCTCTCGAATTCTCCCCTTTTATTTGGATTGAACCATAGCTACCATTGCCTTTGGTGTGGAGGTTTCTAGACTATATTTCCTCCACACCTCCTCAAATAAAAAAGCTCCCATAATAGAATCACAATCAAGAGTCTTTATTATGCTAAAGCTAATAGAAGTGACTAAATGGTCCCAAGATTCAAGCAATGAACACAATAATGTGATTGTCTTGCCTTCATCTTTGATTTTTACACCCATACTAGTTAATTGGTACATACGAGTATTGAAAATATTTAAATGATCAACAATTTTGGTACCTTATTTTATTCATAAACCGTACAATTGCCTCTTCAAGTATATTCAATTTGTCAAGGATTTTTTCATGTAAAGGCTCTCCATTATGCTCCATAAGCCTACTATTATTTCCTTTCCAAAAATATTGAACAAAACATCGTGTTCCAAACAAAACTGAATGGTGCTAAAGGATCTTGTATCCATGTCTTCCTAGTCCTCCTTATTCATACCCACCATTTTCTTTGTTTTTCCTACCAATGCCTGGTGCATACCTTGTTACACCAACATATCTCGCATCTTAAGCTTCCATAGCCCGAAGTTATTCTTTCCATTAAACTTCTCCACCTCAAACTTTTCATTCGAAACCTTCAACATTTGATGCTCTCCCCTCCTGGATGAATTTAATATAGTTGAAACTTAAAACCCTCTTTGATTTCACTAGAACTCGTGATCACTTAAAAATTACACATTTCATCATAATTACTTTACCTTTTTTCTATAAACAATTAATACATTAATACATTTCTAAAACTTTTTGAGCTATTCATAACTACTACATTAAAACGATTTCGAAAGAAAGATATTGAGCAATGAATTTCACTTGTATTTCAAGTATTAGTCTAGCCACACATTGTCTTAAGAGCTTCGATGCATTATTTATCTCCAAAATTCTATAGTTTGTAATTCCTAGATTTACAATTCTACTTCAAATTTTAAAGGCATAGTAACTATCTAGTTTCTCACTTCTTTTAAGCTATGCACAAGTAATACATTAGCACATTTAAAAAAAAAAATAGGATATGCATAACTACTACATTAAAAAAAAATCTCAAGAGTCACATAGAGATTTGTTGTTCATTCCACTTGTTTTCTTACTCATAAATTATTTTGTTATTATTTACTGAAAATAATTTTGATGTATAGAAATTTAAGAAAAATGGTAACTTGAATTAATTGGTTTGTTTTAACATTTTATTTGTATGAGAAAAAATATTAAACAAATAGTTTATTTAATCTCTATATTTCTTATGAGTTAACAAGTTATGAAAATCAATGGTGTTACAAATATTTTGAAATTGAGATTTAATGTGGAATCCACATAGCATTCTAAATGAAAATGTTTTTCATGCCCCACCTCATTATTAACAAATATGACAATTCTCATGATCTTTTTGGATTTGTTGTTATTTTTTACTGAAAAGTATTTTAATGTATAGAAATTTAAGAAAAATAGTAAGGAATTAATTGGTTTGTTTTAATAATTTCTTTGTATGAGCAAAAATATTAAATAATTTTATTTTAACTATAGTTCTTATGAGTTAACAAATTATGAAAATCAATGGTGTTACAAATATTTTGAAATTGAGATTTAATGTGACATTCACATATCATTCCAAAAGAAAGTGTTTTTCATCCTCCACCTCATTCTAATCACAAACATGACTATTCTCATGATATTTAAGGATTTTTAGAACAACCATATTCACTTTAGAGTTTCTGAGAGTTCGTTTTTATTTTAACAATGTTTATTTTTTATTTAAAATTTTAACAATGTATATTTTTTATTTAAAGTAGTTATAATAACAAGATATTTTTAATCTTCTACATTGAATTTAATGACCTCATTATACTTTATTAATTATCTCTTATTCTTTATACATTGGTGTGTAAATTCCGCAATAGAACAACAAAAATCGTTATGTTGTCCTGAGAAAACCCTAGTTGTGTCTGCACTTCCTTAGCCTCTACGCGCCTCATATGGCCTCCTCTAGTGGGGGTCCTAGTGACCCTCCTCCACATCTCCCTCCTGCTTCATATATGGCATATTTTTCTTCTCTAATCGCGAGACTCCCCAAGAATCCCAAGCTGGCCCACTCGAAATTCGTCAAAATGATTGATATTATTCCCTCAGTCCCAATCCAAGCAATTTTTCTTTCGTTGGCTCTCCATTTCTCATATCATGGGTTGGTGGGACATATCATGGGGCTTTGGCCTTCCCCCATATCTGTGGCCTTGTGGGTGGAGAAGAATTGGAAGTCGCATCTCTCAGGTAAGATGTCTCATACTTTCTGTGGATTTTTTTTTTCATTTATGTTCGAGAAAAATGAAGATCAGGATATCATGTTATGAAGTAGGACTTATTTCAAGGGAGCAAGGGGTATTTATCTGAAAAAATGGACTTCGTATTTCAATCCCGAGAATGATATCCCCTCGACAGTTCTAGTTTGAGTTTGTTTATCATTTCTGCCTTTGCATTGCTGGAATGATGAAACACTTCAGGCCATTGGGAACTCACTAGGTACTTATATTGAAAGAGATGAACCCAAAGATATCTTGAAATCATGTGCATGAATCTGTGTTGAGGTGGATCTGGAAAAAGGACTTCTCGAAGCCATCAAACTAACTTTGGATAATTGGTCATATTTACAAGAAGTGGACTATGAAAAAGTTCCTATCAAATGTAAAATTTGTCACGAATATGACCATTTTTCCAAAGGTTTACCTAAGGCCCCTCAAGAACAACCCCAAGCAAAGAAACTCGGGACCTGACAGAAACCAAAGAAACAAAAAACAGTCATGAATACAAGGTCATGAAGATGGTAAGGCCCCTCATCCTGAAGGAGCTCCCCTCAATCCAAATTCAGTTCCCCTTATGGAATATGGTAAGAATTCCACCACCTCTAAGAATCAGTTTCAGATCTTATCAGAGGAGGAAGAAGATCCAAAATAAAATGCTTCCCCCTCTCCTCAAGTCTTATTGGGGGAGGGTTTAGAGCCCTGTTGATGGGAATATATGACACACCTGTCAACTGGAAGGGAGAGTTCGGTCCGAGATTGTCTAAATAACCCAAGCCATTTGGAATAACTGCCCCGGACGAGTTTAACGACTCTATTAGCCGATAAAGGGATATAATCTAAACTATGAAAATAAAATAATTAAATATGCATTAACGAAGATCTACAATATACATTCACTATTCTCACTTTTATATACAACATATAAAAATAAACAGGTCCAAGATTTATGAGAAACCTTGTAAACTAAGGTTGTACAAGAGAATCGAATCTCAAGAAAAATTAAATAGATTTAAAACATACTACTAATCTAATTTTAACCTTGAAACTAAAAAAGGAAAATAAATTAATGTAAATAATAATGTTTTAACTTAAATAAACAAAGTTTTTAAGATTAAATGTTAATTTACATTTACAAAATATAAATCAAAACAAATAGAAAATCATTAGCCTATGACTCACCAATATTTAAAGAGAACTTTTGGTTGTGCCTTCCTGTATAACATTGCTCCAACAACCTATCTGTTAAGATAAATCTATAGAAGAAGGTTGTATAATTCTAAGATTGTGATAGTTTCATGATAAAAATAACTTTGACTAACAATTTAAATCTTATTTAAAATGCAGAAAGAACAACATTCAAATCATGAACCATAGTGAAGATATAATAGATTAATCGACAATAAGAAAAATCTCAATTGAAAAATTATATCTTTACAAATTTGAATTACATGAATAAACTTAATATAATACAAGATTTGTATCAAAATAATACAATAACCAAGATCAAGATAATTGGGATAATAGACTCTTAAAGATTGAAAAAAATAATACATAAATGATAGAAATTAACCATGTATTGATAAAATAGACTAAAATTAATTTAAATCAAAGCATAATCAATTACTCAAAGAATATGAACCATAATCAAAGATATTATAATGAAAAATAAAACCATTTTACTCACAGGACAAAAGCCATTAAGCAATCTGGAATTTCATATTCTTCTTCGAAAATACTGGTCCATTCTCTCAAAATTCCAACCATCAGTTGCTCCTTTTGAAAAGAAAAAGTTTACAAAATAAATAATATATAAAAAAAAAGATAAAAATCCCCCTCTCAATTTCTTGGATCTCCCTTTGGCTCTGAACTTTCTCATATATTTATGCAATGAATGAACAGTCTGGGCGTCAATAAAAATTTCCGCCACCTAAAATTTTCCTCGTAAAGAAACAAAAATATCTCTCAATTTGTGCATTTGTTTGGGAAAAATCTCGAGTGTAAGCTAAATGGGTTCATTCTGCAGATGATTTTTCAACCGTTTCTTGATATTCCTCGCAGTTTAGCTTCAATCAGTCCTGCAAAATCGTCTGTCTATTCTTGAACGCATTTCCAAATATTATATGTTGTTGCTCATAAATTATTTGCAGCAATCCAATGTTATTTTTGGATCAATTATATTGAACGTATTTAGATAATAAAATCAATCCATGATTCGTACCAAATATATGATAATAGAAACATGTGAAACAAAAATAAACTAATTTAATAACCTAAATATAAAAATTGAGAATAAAACAAAATCTAGAACAATAAAATTAAAATGAATTTAACTAAAATATAGCTATAAGTTGTAAACAAATATTGGTTATATTTTCCTTTTCAAAATACGATCTTAAAATTCTAGAAGCTTCAAGTTGATAGAGAGAAAAATATATATTAATTTTGGGTTTCCACAAAATCAAGCAAATGATAGATAATTCTTTTTTTTTTTTTTGAAATGATATGCAAAATGAAAAAAAGTATTTAATTAATTAAACCCACCAAATGATTTTGTGAAAATTTGAAACCAACCAAGATATTATTTGATGATGTATTGAACCCATTATTCAGAATAGTCAAAGTTGCTAATGAGAAAAAATAAATTAAAACATAGTTATAATTTAAACGAAAGTAAACAGTTGATAAAATTAATGTTTTTGTTTAAATAATTAAGATTTCTCTACTGGTCTCTCCTTCATTCAAATTTGATCAAATGTGAACAAATTTCATAAAAAATATGTGTCGCAATAAGTTTTCTTCCTGTAAAATCATTGTTATTAATCCATGTCTTCAACCAAGCCATTTTGATAGCAAATAAATTCAATAAGGAAGAGGTAATAACAAAACTCCCAAATTATGAAGCTCACCCATCAACATCGAAACTCCGTAGAAAAAAAACAAAATGGCATTTTAATTTCATGAAATTCAAACCAAACAAAAGAAAATAATATAAATTCAAACCAACCTCGAAATAAACCAAACCAATACCAATCCAATCAAGTCAAAGAGAAACAAAAGAAGAATGCAAGTGAAATTTAGAGGGACCCTATATTTTGATTAAAAAAAAAGAAGGGGGTTGTTGTGGGTAGCTAGCAAATGGCGACTCACTCGGCGAAGCAGTTATCTCTACATTGATTCAAAACATATCATTATGAGGAATTATAGTAAGAGGTACCAAGTTTTCATATCTTCAAATTTTCTTAAGAAATTCCCTTGTTTAGTCTATATAGTATTGATATTATCTATGCATACATATATAGATTGATGTTACCATAGTTCATGAATTGAGGGGAAATTTCTTGTAAAGAATTAAAATCTAAACTATTGTTTCACCAATGGGTCATGACATTTTTAAGAAAATGACTTCAATACCACAGGCAGGGTTGTTACTTCCAACAGACGGTCATAGCCTCGATAGGGTTACCTTTTAACCTATCTGATCACCTTTATCCCATCTAATAGTTTATGCACACATGATTGATCATTCCTGGAATTATTAAGTTTTATTCTTATAACATTTTGGTGACTAATTGAAAATCATTGCTTTGGCTTGGTGACCAGTTAGTAAGCAGCGTCATCCACAGAAATCCATGAAGGTGAGAAATTATGCTCGTGATGAGACCTCTTGTCGTTTTGTTGAGAAGACTGAAGGCCACTATCCTAGCTTGGTGACCAGAAATGGTAATGTCACTTCTGTAAACTTCTTATGGTCATGATGGATCGACTCGTGATGAGACCTTCCAGCTCTCAATTAGAAAATCGATGCTTCATTATTTCAAGCTCATAGGTGATCCAATCACGGAATTTGATTTTATTCTCTGAATAAGAGATTATCTAGAATATGGGGAAGAAAAAACGGAATGTCTCTTAAAGACTAGGATGGTGTAAAAAGTCTTATAATAGGCATGATAACCATAGATCACTCCAATTTTCATATACAATTCCTTACAAGAATGTTGAAGGGAAAGAAGAATGGTAACAATCGAAAAAAAATTATAATAGAGTTAAGATAAATCTTATTTCAAGACCATATTTGGACAATCTCAAGTTATTTGCAGACCATCAGGTGGTATGTTATTTTTAATAATATTTCCATATGATGATAAGTTTCAAACAACATAGCTATTGAAACATAGAGATAGACAAACAATAAAGAAAAGACTCACTCAAAAATAGAAAAGAAAGAACATTCAACAAACCAAATTAGATTTTATTGAAAGAAATCAAAATCAGAAGTACATCGAAACAAACAAATCAAAACAACAAAAACACACTTTCAGAAAATGATTTTGGCCAAAGATAAACTCAAGCTTTTGGATCTACTACCATCCCATTATAAAACAAAGGAATAACTAAATCATATAAAGTCTCATGTACGGAAAGGTTCTTTCCTTAAGATAATGTTTCATGAGATGTGATTTTATTCAGAGATTAAAGAAAATAGAAAAATTCTTGTTAAGATGAGTGTAGTACTACTCGTGGCACATTGGGTTAGGGTTGGATTCATGTGAGTTGATAGTTCAAATTTACTTATCTCTTTACTTTCCATTTTAAAATTTCCATGATGATAATGCATTTTTGAAAATAAATATTCAACAAAAAGCAGAGAGAAAAGGATTAAAGTGGACTTCCCTGACAACATTCATATTATGGTTCTCTTGGTGTACCCACTTGTGTTCATAACTACATTATTACAAAATGAAAAGTGATAAATAAAACTAAAGGAAACCTAATCCTAAACCTACTCTAACTACTAAACAAATCGAAATACTAAGTGAAGTCGTATTTCTAGTCCAACCATTGGAGTAACTCCAATCTTGCAATGAAAACAAAATCAAATATCAGTAACAAGAATGGGAGTGTATCGGAATATGAAAACAATACATCATACTTACCTTTATAATAATTATTTATATACAAAGAAAGCATGACCTTACCATTCCCTTGAACACTTTTGATGTACGAATCCTCCAGCCAATCCGCAATTCTATCATAATATGTGCAATTACCAACATAGGATTGTTCGAAATAATTCATAGATGAAAAATATTTCTGATGAAAATAAGGTATTGGATTGGTATGTAAAGATTCTTGTAAAAGTATCCTAATGGTATTGGTAGGATTAAAATAACAAGAACTTATCATGATTTTTAACTGAAGAGGAAGTGTCTCATTTTCTTGAAACTTCTCATTGAGATTGAATACTTCAAGATTAACTATTTGAGGTGAACTAAATGGAACAACCAACATTTTTTAATAATCATCACTGGTAATAGTATTTGGTTGATTATACTTTTCAACCTCAAATTATTGATCATGGAAAAATTCAGATCCTTCTTTAAACACATATTGAGATGAATCAATGGAAGACGTAATTTGAGACTCTTTCAAATCATTTCTTGATTTACCCATGGATAATTGATGAGAATAAGAATTAATATGTTCATGGGCATAATTATTCTCCTCTTTATCTTCTATTCTGAAATCTTTATTAATTTGTACCTGATTATATAATGTTGAATTCTCTCCAAGGTAATCTGGAACACACAATTGCAGAACATTGGGATAAAAAATATCAGGGTACAAGGACTAATATGTAGAATAATTGAGGAGATTAAATGCATCTCTTGAAATGATAGGTATATGCATTTAGAATTGTGGTTTTGTTCCCTCTTCTTGAATAAATGGATCGTCTCTCATCATATGTTCTTTTAAAGAACACGAGATATTTTCCAATACCAAATCATGTTCCTCATAAAAGGGTGAACATGAGAGAAAATTACCAGAATTAGATGATTCATTGCTAGTTTGACCAATGTTTTCATCTCCCACTAATTGATATTGAACCTGTTCACATGAGTGAGGGGAAGTTTTACTGACAACAATATTACCAAATTCACATTTTATCTCTTTTACTTCAGAAACAGTGATAATATCTTGGAGAGTTTGACCATGGTCTCCTTTTAAATTCAAGGTTCCTTCCTCAATATAAAAATACATTGTTGGCAAAGAAATATCAGAAACGACAATTGTATCTTGTAAAATGTCATGTTGCTCCTGATCTACCAAAATGAAGGAAGTTGACAAAAAACGTGGTGCTTTAATGACTTCAAGACCATAATGAATTTTTAAACCATCTTGAGATTGAGTATTAGTGTTCAATTCATATTGGTTAACAATTAATTGATCTTTCTTGTCTGAGAGAGAAACGAGATATTGAAACTATTCATCAATAAGAGACATTTATTTCAAAGGGAATCTAGTAGAAACATGTATGAACCTAATCGAAAAATCATTGAATGATTCATCATTTTCTTTCCTTAAGAAACTTAATTCTTCACTTAATTAATCCTAATAATAATTGTTAAAATCTCACAAAAACCCAATTACAAACTCAGACAAAGAATGAATCGAATTTGACAGAAAATATTTGAACCAATATTTAACCTGACCTCGGAAGGTGAGAGCGAACAATATGCATATAACATTAAGATCAATGATATTATGTTTTAAACATTTATAAAAAAAAAAAAAAAGGATGATATGTTGCATATGTACTCCATTCTTCATTGAATGTAAGTTTTGACAAGAGATAAAGTGCCTTACTGATGCAGGAGCATCTCTCCCAAGCCAGCCAGCCATCACAGTGCGCATTCAATGGGATGAAGAGAGGCACAACCCTCTCGTTTCAAATTTTTAATTTGAAATCAATGTAATTAATGTTTGTAAGGCTGGTAGAGCCAAAGCCATGCCTTTGAGCAAGCTGTAGTTAAAGAAGGCCTTTAATGGTTGTAAGGTTGGGATCTAACTCTGATTCGGATTAGATGACCCATTCATTATAATTTAAGAGAGTAGGTAGCTTGGAGGGAAGAGCTCAAAGAGCCCTCTCATGTAAAAGATCTTTAGCATCTTATTTTGGGAGTTAGTCGAGTTGAGTAGAAGGAGTTGGGACTCTGTTGCAATCCACGCTCATAACCTTTGTACAGGCATTCTTGATTAATACAAACAGAAGTAGTTTTTCCTGCATGATATTCTGTGTGTGATGAATGTATTTATGTGTGTTCATTATATACTGTGAATGTGTGTTAGTAGGCATTTCCAGGGACATATAGGTTCTGCTATCTGTGGGTTCTTTGATTTCAGGTTTGGGGTTCTTTGAGGCTTCATGCTAAGAGGGTGTGACAGAACGTTGTGGGTTCTGAAAGCCAGTGCATAGATTCACTCCTAAATTCTGCGGAATTTGGACAAAGACGTGCCAGGAGGGCGCACCGGCTGAAGTCTTAGGCTCAGGAAGGAAGCCTCAAGGTTGTTGAACACCTTGGAGGTAGGACTGCGTAGAAGAGGGAACAGGACAGAAATAAGAATCACTGAGGATTCTGGAAGCTCTGCCAGGAGGGCATTGAGCACATGCACAAAGTGCAGAGGAGAAATTCATTGTGGGTTCAAGGAGAAATCAGAATCACTGAGGATTCTGGAAGCTCTGTTAGAAGGGCATTGAGCAGGTACCAGAGTGCACAACAGAACTCTGGTTTGAGTTCAGAAAAGGGATAGGTTTACTGAGGAGAATCTGCCAAGAGGGCATTGAGTGGATGTGCAGAGTGCACATAAAAGAACTCCTTTGAGTTCTGTAACAGAGAAGAGTCCAGGAGAGGATCTTCACAGGGTGTTGAATACCCTGCAGAATCAGCAAGGAGTTGCTTGAGAAAGAGATTTCCAAGAGGGCATCATATTCTCCATCTGAGGGAGAATAAAGAGTTAAGTCCCTTAGAGGTCTGAGCAACAGAGAAGCTCAGGAACGATAGCACCTTCGTGTGTGCAAATACCCTGTAGGAATCAAAGATCGAGGAAACCCTTCAAGGTTTCAGAGAAGAGAAGCTCAGGAGGAAAAGTGCTTTTGAGCACAAGAGCGACAGCTACAAGGAGTGCAGAGGTCGAAGAATCCTTCGAGGATTCAAAGAGGACAAAGCTCAGAAGGAGTATCACTTTCGCACACAGGCCATAAGTCGAGAGATGGCAGAGGCTAATGAAAACCCTTTGGAAGGTTTGAGTTCGAGAAGCTTAGGAGGGGAAGTGCCTTCAAGAACACAGACAGAAGCCATGAGCACAGGCTTCATAGCAGGAGAAAAGGCCAAGGCCTTTTGAAGCTTGGAAAATCTTCCAAGGCAGGAAGAAACAGAGCGCACAAGGAGGAGTTACAAATGTCATCGGATCAAGCAGAGGAAAAGATCTGGACTATTGAAGTTTCATGTCCAGGTAGCGCAGAAAAGCGCAATGGAAGAGAGAAGATCTGGGTCGTTAGATCTTACATGGATAGTCAATAGCCATCGGATACAGGAGGAGTTTTATGAGGTTTAATCCTCATATACAAAGGATAGGAGCCGCTAAATCATTTCAACATTTTGGGAATCTCGATGACAAGAGATCGGGGCACTTCACAGTGAAAACCCCAAAGTCGCGAAACACGACTTGCCTTTGGAGCAGAAACTTCGACATTTCAGCATATCAGGGTTTCAGCTACCGAGAGGTTGAAGGAGAAAACATTTGTTGCGGAGGATTCACAAAATCGCGAATCCTGAAGTCCCGAAAAGGTGCATACATGTCAGGTTTCGGGGAAATCCCCGAAGGGATATTTCTATATTTTGGCTACCAGAAGATGTAGGGGTGAGAGTTCAGGACTCTTGACCCACGAGATCCTAAAAGGATCTGAGCCGTTGATCTTGCTCAGGAGAAGGAGGACTGGAGTTTTGGGATTTCGATACTTCGGTATTTCATATACCAAAAGTACCATAGGAAAAGGAATTGTTGCACCGGGATTCGCAAAGTTTTGAAACGTGAATTCCCGAAAGAACAGGAGGGGTATTGTCAGGTCACAAGACAGGATCAGATTTTGACATACCAGGGTTCGGGATTTTGGAAGTCCCAAGGACAAGAAGTCAGGCACTTGGCATTGAAAGTCCCGAAGTCGCGAAACACGACATACCTTCGAGTTGGTCTGTGGTCACGGAGGACGCAATCGCATAGACCAAAATTTCACCATTTCGACATTTCAGCATTCGGAGGTTCGAAGAGCTAGAACTCTCGACATCTGGGTTCACGAAATCAAGAAACCTGAAAATCCTTTTTCGGGAAAAGGTCACAATCATATCTTGGAGGCCGTTTGGAGGAGAAGGACCTATGGATCGGATTTGTTTATGGGTTTCTGAGCAAGAGCTCGAAGAGATATTTTGATTCAGTGAAGGAAGAACGATCCTGTAGTGGACTCTGGCCCGAGGGTCGGGGGTATACAACCAAGTGGTATAATAGCCACTTTCTGTTTGTATATTGCAGACAGAAGGAGTTGGAGGAAGAGAATACTCTGATACATGTCATTTTGGTATCAGAGGCAGCTTGCAGAGATAGGCAGAGGAGGACAGAGTATTGGGAACTCTATAGTGATTGTTGTAGGTAGGCAGGAGTCAAAGAAGACAGTCAGGAGGACTGTAAGAAAAGGATGGGATCTCTCAGTTGTAGAGAGACAACAGATCTACTAGGAGGATAGATAGAAGGTGTAGATGGCTATTGAAGACCATTCACGTGATGGGAAGAAGAACCACCAGCAGCCAAGCAAAGCTGAGATGAATAAGGAACTCGTTGAGATCAGGGCAAGGATGGATATTCTGGCATTGCAGATGTAGTAGAATGCTAGGTCAATATGGGTGTATGAATGGCCCATGAGGACGAAGGTAAAATGGCCAGTCATGGAATTGGTGGCCAAAAGACAGTGGAGGATGATAAGAGGATGGTTGAGGCATGCTAAAAACCTCGGGAATGATGGGGAGGAGATGGTTTAGGTGTGTGAGCCAGAAGCTGGGAGAAATCTCAGTGATGAGGATGAACTGAGATCACTGGAAGATCTCAGAGACTACTAAGAGGGAAGAATAGAAATTCCTAATTTCCCGGTGGGCAATGAGATGAGATCGCTGCAGGATCTCATAGACTGTCAAGAGGACAGTAGGGAAATCTCATGTTGCCAGGAGGGCAATGAGATGGGATCCAAGGATCTCATAGACTGCCAAGAGGGCAACAAAAAGTCCCCAATTTTCCAGGTGGGCGGGGGAACATAAGTGAGACTGTTTGAAAGTCTCAGGAACTTAGAGGTGAGTTTGGATCAGTGAGAGAAGCTGACAGGAGAAGATAAGAAAGGCATTTTGATCATTGGAGGAATTGAAATATTCCTGCCACTTAGCTCAATTGGGGCTAAAACTTGTGTTGCAGAAGCAACAACAAAAGACCGACAGCCTGCAGAGACTGTCATGGAGGAAGAAGGGGAGAAGACACTAATGTCTATCCTAGCAGAAGAAGGAAAGGAGCATTTGGAAGAATGGCTCAAAATTTTCAGCTAGGAAGCTGAAATGACTGTAGCACTGAAGCCTGCAGTAGAAAAAGTAGAGGAGGAAGAAGACAACATGGACTTTGTTGATCTGTGTGAAGAATTAGAAACCCTGGAGAAGAGGGTGATAGTGCAAGGCATGCACATCTAACAGATCAGGTTGGAGATAGAGGGAAAATTCCAGTCTGAGGAGCAGCTGGAGGAAGCAGGAGACATACATGCAAGAGAGATGGAAGTAGAAGCACTGTCATAGGGAGAAGCTGAACAAAAGATTATCCGAGAGGATAGGAATGCAAAGATGAATTCTACAACAGAGTGTCAAGATAAGGCCAGAAGAGATGGAGAAGATGAAATGGGAGATCATGATGATCTGCCCATTTGCAGAGAGAAATTGCAGCAGAGGAGACTGCATGAACAAAGCCAGCCAGGGCAGCAGCTGGACGAGGAGATAGAACAACTCAGAAAGTTGATGTTGAAATCAGCAGAGGGAAGCTGAACAGAAAAGGACCTGCCGAAGTAGCAGGGAAGCTGAGAAGAAGAGAGACAGTAGCAACAACAGAGCAGCAAAAGCAGCAACAACAACAATAGAGCAGTGGAGAAGATGAACAGCTCCAGAGGACTATTTAGGATCGAGGTGGATTTCAACAACGACGTTGGGAATCTCATGAGCAGGAGCTCATGATTTTTGTAGCTGAGGAGTATGATGTAGGAACATCGTTCCCAAGCTAGCTAGCCAACATAGCACGCATTCAATGGGATGAAGAGAGGCGCAACCCTCTCGTTTCAAATTTTGAATTTGAAATCAATGTAATTAATGTTTGTAAGGCTGGTAGAGCCAAATCCATGCCTTTGAGAAGGATGTAGTTAAAGAAGGCCTTTAATGGTTGTAAGGCTGGGATCTAAATCCGATTCGGATTAGATGACCCATTCATTGTAATTTATGAGAGTAGGTAGCTTGGACAGAAGAGCTCAAAGAACCCCCTCATGTAAAAGATCTTTAGCATCTTATTTTGGAAGTTATTCGAGTTGAGTAGAAGGAGTCAGGACTCTGTTGCAGTCCATGCTCATAACCTTTGTATAGGAATTCTTGATTAATACAAACAGAAGCAGTGTTTCCTGCATGATATTCTGTGTGTGGTGATTGTCTTTATGTGTGTTCATTATATACTGTGAATGTGTGTTAGTAGTCATTTGCAGGGACACATAGATTATTCTATCTGTGGGTTCTTTGATTTCAATTTTGGGATTCTTTGAGGCTTCATGCCAAGAGGGTGTGACAGAACGCTGTGGGTTTTGATAGCCAGTGCATAGATGCACTCCTGAATTCTTGTTGAATTTGGACAAAGACGTGCCAGGAGGGCGCATCAGCTGAAGTCTTAGGCTCAGGAAGGAAACCTCAAGGTTGTTGAACACCTTGGAGGTAGGACTGTACAGAAGAGGGCACATGATAGACATCAGAATCACTGAGGATTCTGGAAGCTCTTCCAAGAGGGAATTGAGCACATGCACAGAGTGCAAAGGAGAAATCCATTATGGGTTCAAGGAGAAATCAGAATCACTGAGGATTCTAGAAGCTCTACCAGGAGGGCATTGAGCAGGTACTAGAGTGCACAACAAAACTTTGGTTTGAGTTCAGAAAAGGGACAGGATTACCGAGGAGACTCTGCCAGGAGGGCATTGACTGGATGTGTAGAGTGCACAAAAAGAACTCCTTTGAGTTCTGGAATAGAGAAGAGTCTAGGAGAGGATCTTCACAAGGTGTTGAATACCCTGCAGACTCAGCAAGGAGTTGCTTGAGCGAGAGATTGCCAAGAGGGCGTCAAATTCTCCATTTGAGGGAGAAGAAAGAGATAAGTCCCTTAAAGGTCTGAGCAATAGATAATCTCAGGAATGATAGCACGTTCGTGTGTGCAGAGACCCTGTAGGAATCAGAGGTCAAGGAAACCCTTCAAGGTTTCAGAGAAGAGAAGCTAAGGAGGAAAAGTGTTTTGGAGCACAAGAGAGACAGCTACAATGAGTGCAGAGGTCGAAGAATCCTTTGAGGATTCAAAGAGGACAAAGCTCAGGAGGAGTATCACTTTCGTGCACAGGCCATAAGCCAAGAGGTGGAAGAGGCTAATGAAAACCCTTTGGAAGGTTTGAGTTCGAGAAGCTCAGGAGGGGAAGTGCCTTCAAGAACGCAGACAGAAGCCGTGAGCGCAGGCTTCGTAGCAGGAGCAAAGGCCGAGGCCTTTTGAAGCTTGGAAAATATTCCAAGGCAGGAAGAAATAGAGTGCACAAGGAGGAGTTACAACTGTCGTCGGATCGAACAGAGGAAA
Source organism: Picea sitchensis (assembly GCA_010110895.2). NCBI lineage: Eukaryota > Viridiplantae > Streptophyta > Pinopsida > Pinales > Pinaceae > Picea > Picea sitchensis. The sequence goes on from SNQJ01S0041847.1 coordinate 35,720, forward strand.
AGATCTGGACCGTTGAAGTTTCACGTCCAGGCAACGCAAAAGAGCGCAACGGAAGAGAGCATATCTGGGTCGTCAGATCTTGCATGGATAGCTGATAACCATCGGATACAGGAGGAGATGCATGAGGTTTAATCCTCGTATACAAAGGAGAGGAGCCGCTAGATCATTTCAACATTTTGGGAATCTCGATGACAAGAGACCGGGGCACTTCACAGTGAAAACCCTGAAGTTGTGAAACACAACTTGCCTTTGGACCAGAAACTTCAAAATTTCGGCATATCGAGGTTCTGGATACCAAGAGGCCGAAGGAGCAAATATTTGTTGCGGAGGATTCACGAAATTACGAATCCCGAAGTCCCAAAAAGGTGCATACAGGTGAGGTTTCGGGGAAATCTCCGAAGGGGTATTTCGTTATTTCGGCTACCGAAATATGCAGGGGTGAGAGTTCAGGACTCTTGACCCACGAGATCCTGAAAGGATCTAATCCATTTATATTTCTCAGGAGAAGGAGGACCAGAGTTTCGAGGTTTCGGTACTTTAGTATTTCAAATACCGAAAGTACGAGAGGACAAGGAATTGTTGCGTCGGGATTCGCAAAGTTCTGAAACATGAATTTATGAAAGCACGGGAGGATTATTGTCGGGTCACGAGACAGTATCAGATTTCGGCATACATGGGTTCGGGATTTTGGAAGTCCCGAGGACAAGAATTTGGGCACTTGGCATTGAAAGTCCCGAAGTCGCGGAACACAACATACCTTCGGGTTGGGCTATGGTCATAGAGGACGCAATTGCATAGACTGGAATTTTTCCATTTCGACATTTCGGCATTCAGAGGTTTGAAGAGCTAAAACTCTCGACATCTGGGTTCGCAAAATCGTGAAACCCAAAAATCCTTTTTCGGGAGAAGGTCACGGTCATATCTTGGAGGCCGTTTGGAGGAGAAAGACTTGTGGATCGAATTTGTTTATGGGTTTCTGAGCAGGAGCCTGAAGAGATATTTTGACTCATCGAAGGAAGAACGATCCTGTAGCGGACTCTGACCCGAGAGTCGGGGGTCTGCAACCACTTACTGGGAATGTTAACATATGGGAGATTAAAAACGCGTTCCCATACAAAAAAATTGGCCAGAAGCCATTTTTGTAATATGACAATAAAGAATTCGGCTCCGAGTTAGCTTGTTATCTAACAAGCCCTTAAGCATGTGGATGACATTACCGAAGGATGTATAATGAATCAAAAATAACTATGGGTGAAGAACTTAAATGATTAAAACAAATAATTTGAAACTAAAACATTCAATCATTTAATTTTATCAACCCTCTTGTTGGCACCATTTGTTGACGGGCATATATGACACACCCGTCAACTGGAAAGGAGAGCCTGGTTCGAGGTTGTCTAAATAACCCAAGTCGTTTGGAATAACTAGCCCTGACGGGTTTAACGACTATGTTAGCCGATAAAGGGATCTAATCTAAACTACAAAAAATAAAATAATTAAATATGGATTAACGAATATATACTGTATACATTCACTATTCTCACTTTTATATAAAACATATACAAATAAACAGGTGTAAGATTTACGAAAAACCTTGTAAACTAAGGTTGTAGAAGAGAACTGAATCTCAGGAAAAATTAAATAGATCTAGAACATACTACTAATCTAATTTTAACCTTGAAATTAAAAAAGGAAAATAAATGAATGTAAATAATAATGTTTTAACTTAAATAAACAAAGTATTTAAGCTTAAATGTTAATTTACATTCACAAAATATAAACCAAAACAAATAGAAAATCATTAACCTATGACTAGCCAGTATTTAAAGAGAAATTTTCGTTATGCCTTCATGTATAACGTTGCTCCAAAAACCTATCTGTGAAGAGAAATATATAGCAAAAGGTTGTATAATTCTAAGATTGTGACAGTGTGAGGATAAAAATCACTTTGACTGACAATTTAAATCTTATTTAAAATGCAAAAAGAACAACTTTCAAATCATGATGCTTAGTGAAGATATAATACATTAATTGACAATAAGAAAAAACTCAATTGAACAATTATAAATTTACAAATTTGAATTACATGAATAAACTTAATATAATACAAGATTTGTATCAAAATAATACAATTACCAAGATCAAAATAATTGGGATAATAGAGTCTTAAAGAATGAAAAAATTAATACATAAATGATAGTAATTAACCATTTATTTATAAAATAGACTAAAGCTAATTTAAATAAATGCATAATTAATTACTCAAAGAATACGAACCATAATCAAAGATATTATAATGAAAAACAAACCCATTTTACTCACAAGACAAAAGCCATTAAGCAATCTGGAATTTTATATTCTTCTTCGAAAATACTGGTCCATTCTCTCAAAATTCCAACCATTCATTGCTCCTTTTGAAAAGAAAAAGTTTACAAAACAAATAATAAACAAAAAAGAAAAGATAAAAATCATCCTCTCAATTTCTTGGATCTCCCTTTGGTTTTGAACTTTCTCATATATGTATGCAATGAACAAACAATCTGGGCATCACTAACAATTTATGCCACCTGAAATTTTCCTCGTAAAGAAACAAAAATATCTCTCAAAACGTGGATTTGTTTGGGAAAAATCCGGTGTGTAGCTAAATGGATTCCTCATGGATTGCCTGCAATGAGTCATCGTATGTTTGTTCTTGAGCATTTCCAAATCTTATATGTTGTTACTCATAAATTATTTGCAACAATCTAATGTTATTTTTGGATCAATTATCTTGAACATATTTAGATAAGAAAATCAAGCCATGATCAAATCCATACCAAATATGTGATAATAGAAACATGTGAAACAAAAATAAACCAATTTAATAACCTAAATATAAAAATTGTGAATAAAACAAAATCTAGAACAATAAAATTAAAATGAATTGAACTAAAAGCTAACTATAAGTTGTAAACACATATTGTTTATATTTTCCTTTTCAAAATATGATCTTAAAATTCTAGAAAATTCAAGTTGATGGAGAGGAAAAAAAAATATTAATGTTGGGTTTCCACAAAATCAAGCAAATGATAGATAATTTTTATTTTATTTTGTTTATTTTGAAATGAGATGCAAAATGAAAAAAGTATTTAATTAATTAAACCCACCAAATGATTTTGTGAAAATGAGAAACCAACCGAGATATTATTTGATGAAGTATTGAACTCATTATTCAGAGTAGTCAAAGTTGTTAATGAGCAAAAAAAAAAATTAAAAACATAGTTATAATTTAAACAAAAATAAACACTTGATAAAAAATTAATGTTTTCGTTTAAATAATTAATATTTCTATGCTCGTCTCTCCTTCATTCAAATTTGATCAAATGTGAACAAATTTCATAAAAATGATGTGTCGCAATAAGATTTCTTCTTGTAAAATCATTGTTATTAATCCATGTCTTCAACCAAGCCATTCTCATAGAAGATAAATTCAATAAGGAAGAGGTAATAACAAAACTCTCAAATTCTGAAGCTCTTCCATCAACATCAAAACTATGTAGAAAGAAAAATGAAATGGCATTTGAATTTCATGAAATTCAAACCAAACAAAAGAAAATAATATAAACTCAAACCAACCTTGAAACAAAGCAATGCAATACCAATCCAATCAAGTCAAAGAGAAACAAAAGAAGAATCCAAGTCAAATTTAGAGGGACCTTAGATTTTGATTATAGAAAAAGAAGGGGGTTGGTGCGAGCAGCTAACAAGTCCCAGGCTCCCTCGGAAGATATCTTCGAATCAGACATGGGGAATCCCCCCCGGACATTGGAAGAAGGGGAATTTGAAAAAGTTCAGAGGGGAAAACAAACATAGACTCTTCAAATCTGCACTCCAAAAAAATTTAGGAAGACCGAAAAACTCTCAAAGAAGAGGGGAAGCAACTAGGAGAGAAATAGAGATGGGAAACAAAGAATCCTAGATGGACACAAAAGGAAAGACCAAAGACTGCCTAGGAATCATAATGGTTCTGCCCCTCCAAAGGGAGGGAACTCCAAATCTTCTTCTAAATGATGAAAATAATCTCTTGGAACTGTAGGGGACTTGGGAAGGAAAATAAAAAAGGAAATAACTAGGAGATTAATTCAAAAACAAAAAACCAAGTTCTACTCATCCAATAGACTAAAATGAAGGATACGGAGGTCCTTCTTCAAAGCACTTTTATCTGAAAAATTAGTAATGGGAAAGGAGTAAGCTCGAGAGGAGCTTACGGAGGCCTATGTACACTGTGGGATGCTCAACAGTTCAATATTATCAGTTGGGATTTCGATTTGAGTTGGTTGTTGGTCTCTCTTCTTCACGTTCCCTTAGGTAAGTCCTTTAACATTATGAATGTGTATATTCCCTCCCTCTATAGGGATAAGGTAATCTTTTGGAATTCTCTAATGGATCTTCAAATAAGTTTATAATCCCCTCCCATTATTATTGCAGGAGACTTCAATACTACCCTATAGGCTTCCGAGAAAATGGGTCACTCCATAGTTCAAGATGTAGATAGAGAACATATGGAATATGTCATTCAAAATTGGGATCTGGTAGATGTGAAGACACAAAGGGGTCAGTTCACCTAGTCCAACAGGAGGAAAGGAGATGTCCATATCACTACCAGACTAGACATATTTTTATTCAGTAGCGATTTTTTAGAAGATTCACAGATCTTTACCTCTCGTATCTTGTCATGGTTGGGTTTGGATCACAAACCTATCACTCTTGAGCTTACCTCGTCAGACTCTCTAGTCCCCTTTCCTTTTCTCTTTAACCCTCATTGGGCTCAAAACCCTTCTCTCGGAGAACTAGTAGCACACACCTAGGATTGTTGGATTCGGGGATCCCCTATTTTCATATGGGAGAAGAAGATGAAGAACCTGAAACTATCCATGAGAAATTGGATAAGGCAGACCCCCATAGTAGAAAAAAAAGAGGTCAAATATTTGGAGGATGTAATGGAAGACATCAGAGAAAAGTTGGAGAGGAACCCTATTTCCACATCCATCCTAAAAGAGGAGCAAGAGGTGTTCACAAAGTACCAAAAAACTTTAAAAGAAGAAGAGGAGGATTGGCGCCAAGCTATAGTCATGGGATTGAAACACAAAAAGTTTCCATTGCCAAGCTAAAGCTGGACTATGGAAGAAGAGAATTACGGAGTTGTGAGATGAACCAGGTGGAATGATCTCAAGCCAATCTCATCTAAAACAAGCCGCTCATTTTCACTTTGAGGATCTATACTTGGAGTAAGGAATGGGAGATCTGGACGTGCAGGAAAAACTATTGGCAAACATCCTAGATATTATTATTTATGAGGAGAATGAAAAATTAATTAATCATGTACAGGAAGAGGAGGTCTACACGACCATTCGAAAAATGAATCCAAATAAGGCCTCACAACCATATGGTTTCTATTCTCACTTCTACATCCTATTCTAGAACACTATTAAGAAATATTTGGTCTGCATGATTCAATATGTTTAGAAGTCAGCCAGGATGGGGGGAAGTATAAACTCTTCCTCCCTTGCTCTCATCCCTAAAGGAATCAATCCATCCTCCTTTTCCCTCTTCTAGCCAATCTCTCTGTGTAATATTTCTAGACTAGTGGAAGAAAGTTCTTTGGCACAAATATCTATCAGGAGATAGGCTCATATGCCTCGTCTCTCCCAATGTCATAGGTCTGGGGTTCCCCATTTGGAATTTGATGAAGGCTTATCTCCCGTTGATTCAAGGCAAATGAACATGGATATTGGGGAACAAAAACTTGATTCAGGTATGGACAGATAGTATAATGGGAAACCCCCCTCTTGTGGAAGATATCTCTTTGGGTCCCTTGATCCATTGGTGTCATTCCCAAAACATTACATCATTGGTTGATATATCTAGCTGGAACCACTCCGGGTTATGGTCAGGGTGGAAGCTGGAAAACCTCCCTATCTATCTACATGAGATGTTTTTCCTTGCTTGAAAAAAGTTACCAAGTTTTTCTCCTTCACATAGGACAATCCAAGAATCTAGAGGTTGGGGGAATGGGCTTACTCGGTGAAACATGAATATGCAACTCTTCTGGCCTAGTCCAATCTTCCCCCTCAGTGCTCTTTGTGGTTGAGAATTTAAAACTCACATGGTCTTCCTAAAATTAACCTGTTTTGTTGGACCTTATCTCATGGGAAGAGTTTGGTAGGGGGGATTATTAAAAAGAGGGGATTACTGGGACCGTTCCATTATGTCCTTTGTTTCCAAGAGGAATAAAGCCTTGATCACCTCTTCTTAGAGTGCCCATATTCTAAAGCCCATAACAACCTTCTTGGTACTCTTAATTAGTGGATCACCTGGCCCAATTCAGCAGCTTCCCTGGTCAGTCATTGGCCCTCTTCATATCAAGGTACGCTAAAACATAAACCAGTATTCAAGCCTTTCTTTTTAGCTTCCCCAAAATATGTCACATGGAAAATTTGGATAGCACGTAATAGAGCTATCTTCTCTGAGATTTTGCATCCTCTTGAATGTGTATCAAATCAGAGTAAAGGGTTATTGGTTGAACACTTACTCCCTAAAATAAAAGCATTGAATAAGTCTAAGCTCCAATTAGAAGAGGAATCATGGTTGAATTCCCTTCACCCTCCCCTTTTGGATCCTTCCTTTGTGTCTTCTCCCTCTCTTCCAACTCTGCATCCAAAGTGGCAATTGAGAATCTCACACTCTGAGTTTAAATAATGGTTGGATGAACACACCAAGAGTATCTTAAATGTTTTTATGGTGCCTCAAAAGCAAATACCGGGGTGGTAGGAGAGGGTGGGTTCTCTATTCCCCAGGAGGAATCCAATGAATAGCATATTCCTAGAGCTTGGAGTTAGCTACAAACAACCAGGAAGAAGCATACACCCATGTCCAAGGAATTCGTTTAGCGAAGCATGAGGAAATTACCTCCCTATCTATTATAGGGGTTTCGAAAGGAATTCCCTCACATCTTAGAAAGCATACAATGCCAGAAGACATGAATGTCAAAAATATCTTCCTTATAATTTCCCAGGAAATGGAAAGCAGGATGGACACANGCTCTGGCATAATAATCAGCTAGTCAACATGCAAGCTAATAAATCCACTCAAAACTTACAAGGTACTCTATGCATCAACGACTTGGTATTACATGACCCTCTCCCCTAGCAAAATCTTCATCCCATGGTTCCTTCATTCTTGAATGTGACCATCTCCTCGAGGCTTGAGGCTCTCTTTTCCCCTCCCCACCTAAGGAGGAACATGTATGGTCTCCCTCTGTCACAGTATCTCTTCATAACTTGGACATGTGCTGGTTGAATGCACATGGCACGGAGAGGAAAGGTGGGTTCATTAAATTACTGGAATGTCTCATACCTCAATTCATTTTCTTACGATGACTCAAGGAACTTCACACACACTCAAATATAGCTTTGTAATAGTTCACTTTTATCTAAATTCATGATGCAAGTACCTACCCTGCTTCGGACAACGTCACCCCCATGGATGCTTCCCTCACCCACTCATTTTAATTATAGTTTGAATGTCATGTGGCTGATTCACATCAGGTGGGATATGGTTGGAAGGATGATATATCTCTTGTTCTAGTCGCCTTATCATATTTGGAGGAGGAAAGATGTATTTTGGTGTCTGTTTCTAGTGGCTTTCTCCAAGCCTCGACAACATCCACTCAAAGCTTGGAAAAGAGAATCTTGATCCTCATATTTTCGTTTGCAACTGAGTAGTTCAAGTCACTGCCTAGAAAATCGCCCACCCAATATGGAAAAAAACCAGAGAGGACATTCTAGAAGTCACAGGGGGGTGTTCACGTGAGGAATTGGAGGAACTGGAGCATACAGTGCAGGTGATTCTTATCAGGTTTGACAATCTCTCAGCATAGTTTGGGAAACATATGGAGCTCCTAATCTAGCAACACACAATACAACAACGACTTGAAGACGAGATGAGTGCAATTCAGATGGAAGTGGAGGAAGTTCGCCGCCCCCTAGTGTCGTCAGAGACTAACCTAGTTCTCTCGGGCATATCAGAGGAGGCATCTTCACCAATGCATCAGACGGAAGTTCGAGACTTGAATAGATCCCTAGACCAAGACATGAATGTAGCATCATCTGGCTGGCCCAAGGAAGGAATGTAGCTTTTTTCAATTAAATCCATTATGTATTTCTCTGTATTGTGCTTAGGCACCTTCTATCATTTATATAGCTAGAGTAGACATGTTAGTAGTTTTAGGAGGATATTGTTAGCAGTTTTCTTAGGAGGTGCATTAGACAGGAAACCTATTTTTGACAAATAGACCCAACACTTTTTGGACAATGTAACTATCTTCCCTGTGAGATCACTCACAGTTTTTTCCATAATATAATTTTCCAAGTTTCTTTAAAAAAAAAAAATTATCTCTTATTCTTTATGTCTTTGTTGTACCCTAATTTTTCTTTTAATTTAAATGTGATAATATTTTTAATGGTATCAAACTGATCTATGCTTTTGTTCTTCAATGATTTAGCAAAGAATTAGCATATTTATGCCATCTTATCGTAAGAATCGAGTGATTTTTATTGGAATTTGAAGCAATCATAAGAAGCTTGTCTTTGAAGTTCCCGTGGTGTAGAATAATCTGTGATGGAATGCACTCTTAAGGCACTCAATTCTGTGAAGTCATCGATTTCAAACCCTCCAGTAGCATTAGCATGCTAGAAAGTGCCATACTAGTTGATTTACACCATTAACAATTGTTATGAATTAAAAAAGAGGATAAATTTATTATAATGATAAATACAATTTGACACTAGAAAATATGTAAAAAGTTATTTTGAAATACTAAAGTCACACACATTAATTTTAATTTTTCAAAACATGTGTAATAATTCTATAATTTATTAATTAATAAAAATTAATAAATTTTAAGTTCAAAATATTTTTATCATAAAAATAATTTAATAAATTAAACAAATTGATTTAAGTTTATGGTGGCCTTCATAATTCTATAATTTATTAACTAATAAAAATAAAATGAAATTAATAAATTTCACTTTGGTAATGACAATCATCACATATACACTCTACTCAAATTAAATTTGATTTATTAAATTTATAAATTTAAATTAAATACTTTAATTTATCATGTTACTTTATGAGTTAATAATATATATGAATTTTTAATATTAAATAACTATATATCAAATATATGTTTTTATCACAAATTAATTTTTCGTATAAAAATTATATATTCAACTTCACTNATTTAAATTCATTAATATGTTTTTTAAATATAATATAAAAAATATATATAATACTTTTACATAAAACTATATTTAATATATATTGAACTTTGAGATTTATAATATTAAAGTATATATTTTTATATTCAACTTCACTATTATTTATATTATATAAATTGATTAATATATATATATATATATATATGACAACCTCGGATGGGGTGACACGCGGCACTCCATTGACACTGGGCTTAGCACTAAGCCATGACATAAATGTTGATGGCTGCCACCCACAAGCCTGCATTTACGATGGTGGACGGCCATAACAACAGCTATACGATGGAGGGACACCTCCCTCACACGATCACTCTCGCTCACAGTGCACTCAACATGACAGGGTTTAAGGAGGGTCAGGTGACTTCGGCCTCTGGTAATTTGTTTTCTCATGTGCCTGGACAGAGTGGGTCTGCTCCTGCTTCGGCTCTTCTCTTTGCATGGGAGCTCTGTTGCAGTCCTGTATCCCTCTCGTTGCATTTCGGTGAGGAAATTTCTGGCATTTTGCTTTTTTATGTGCCTGGACAGAGTGGGTCTACTCTTGCTCCATCCCTCCTCTTTATTTGGGAGATCTGGTGCAGCCCAACATCCTTCTCGTCCCGGCTTACTCCCTTCTCATTGCAACCCCTCTGTATAGTCATCCATTCCTCGACAATTATGGCCAGAAAGTGGGACAGGTCTCGTCGTGGCTCGGCCTAGTACACCCACAAGGCGCAGCGGCAAAAGAAAGAAAAGTTGGAGCAGGCTCTGGCGATGGCGACCTCCATTCTCCAAAAGAAGGCTCGAGCCGAGAAATTGGCGTTGCACGCCATCATTGTGGAGACAGGAGCCGATTGCAGCAACGAAGCCACGACAATTAGGCCGGGAGACAGGCAGGAGGATGGTGTTGAGGACGCGTTTCCCACCTGTTACGTGGAAGAAGATCCGTTCATGGAGAACCTGACGACTACCTCGGATCCCCAAGCCATGAAGGTGACACACCGACATGAAAGCGGCCCAAAAATTGCTCTGGAAGATGACATCCCCGGGTGCATTGTTGAGGAAATTCCCTGGCCGAGTGACCACAGCCCCACCAGCCATGATATGCAGGCAACCAGAGCAGAAGCGAACGCGGGCAACAACAGCTCGGCGAGGAAGGAAGATGTGGATGGTGCAGAGCTAATGGAGCTTGACGATGGAATTGGAGCGACCGTGGAATTGAGGGATGTATCCCTCAATGACGTGGGTGATGGTTTGGGTGATGGTTTGCATGGCTCTCTCCTCCGTGCAGAGCATCTGGCTCTGGTGTTCGAACTCTAAGGCCACTTGGCAGACCTGGAGCATAGAGCCCTTCTCATGGGCCAGCGTCTGGACCTGCTCCTTGACGCGTACTGCAATGTTCCAGCTAAGCGGAAGTGCCCTCTCTGCGCATAGGCATTTGCCATCCCGGCTGGGTCCACGTGGCAAACAAGAAAGAGCGACAAGTCACTAGGTATCTAGGTATTTTATGCTTTTACTGGTTCTTAGTTTTATCATGTTACTGTTTTATGCCTATCTCGACTATAGCCATCTGTCCTGGTTTTCTCCGGGCAGGACAAATGCTATTTTGTTTCTTGTTTTATCATGCTACTGTTACATGCTCTCCAATTTATGCTGGTTTCCGGTAATCGACAACATTTTTGGTGACTCAGACCTATATCACTGTATATTTTGTCAAAGTTTCTTCGATAATTTAATATAGCAGGTTCCACTTTTTTACTCAAAATATATATATATATATATGTATGTATGTATGACAAGGTTAGTGTTAAGTTTAAAAATACTATTATTTATATTATTTATATTATATATATATATATATATATATATATATGACAAGGTTATTGTTAAGTTTAAAAATACTGAGGGCTAGTCAAAAGAGATTAACTGTAATATCGGAGTAAAACAAGGTTGTCCCTTGTCCCCTACCTTTTTTGGCATATACATTGATAAGTTAGAAGAATGCTTGAAAAAAATAGGTTGTGTCGGCCCTACCCTCACTGGTATAGTCATCAATCTTCTTCTTTATGCCGATGATATTGTTCTTATGGGAAGGAGTCCCAGTGATCTTGAAAACCAACTAAGAATCCTCAAGGATTTTTGCTCCAATATGGGTATGATTGTTAATACTGATAAGACTAAGGTCATGATTATTAAATCCAATAAGATCCCTTATGATACCTTTGT
>SNQJ01S0041847.1:71939-88495 GCA_010110895.2 Picea sitchensis
CATCTCTCTATACCCCTCCCTCTCTCTTCATGTCATCTCCACCTCTCTTTTTTTTCTTATCTCTCTCTCTACCTCTCTCCCCTTCTCTCCCTCTCCCCTTGTTAGGCATGTGCATTGTTGTAAGACCCTAGGTTAGAGTAATATTGACCAAAAACACCATTCATACACTGACCCTTTCGCCATCACTTGCATGCAGGTGAAGTCTCACTCGAGGAATCTATTGGGGCTATAGGAATCGAGTTTCTGCAGTAGTGAGGGAATGGGAGGTGATCATATTTGTCATTCTTTCTTATATGTTTTGCGTGCATTATTCTGTATTTTCTATTCTTAGGTTACTTAGTGAATTCAGTTAAGTATTACCATTATACTCCAGATTACAATAGAAACCAAGTACTATAACATTCATACCATTGTGAATTGATCACACAGAGAATAATTCTAGTCTAACATGCATCAAGAAAGTATCCATGACCAATCACATAAAATACAAGTAAACACAGTAGTTAATTTGGTTCACCCAACTTTGGGCTACATCTACAATGACTAGCTTCTTTATTATTATTTATGCAATTCTCTCAGGCTTGCACATTGCGCTTACAAATATACATCATGTTATATTTTCCTTCGCAAGCCTAGTTGTTATGCAGTGCAAGCCTCTCTCTCCTTGCATCATCTCCTTAACATTCAAACATAGAATCAATAGCGACTTCTGAAAATCAATCTATCACTCTCTTCTTTTTTAGAAAAACACCCATATTCTCCCAACCCATTACATATTTATACATGAATTCTATGGATTAAAACCCTACTTTTCTCATCCCAAAACCCTATTAAAATTCATGATAACTCAAGTTGACTTGTTGTTCGGGCTGCTTTCACCCACTTTTTTGTTAGCATGTTTCTTTTTTGCTCTGACTGTTGTTTTTTTTACTTTTGTGTGTCCTTCTATCTTTATCACGTCGAGTTGTCATCCTTCCTTTTCGCCCGCTTTCTTCTCTTGATTTATTCTCTTCTTTTTTCCTCTGCTTTATTCATTTTCTTTGTATGCTCTTTCTTCGTACTATACTCCAGAATGTGCCTCAGTTGCACACTTTCGAGTCTTCCTTTTCTTCCTCCTTCTTTTGTGCACATCTTCCATACTTAGGATTTTCATGAATATTATTTCCACAATTCTTGTCGAACATCCCCCCAACACTCACCTGTGGCTCGTCCCGAGGCACTCAAGATTGTTGTGCACTCTTCCATGCTTGGATGAACTTTTGGGAGGCTTCCTTAGCTGTCACAACTTCCTTTATTATTGTTTCCTCAGTTTCCACAATTTCTTCTACACCCTGCGCAGTCAGGGTCGTATGCTTTTCTTCTGTTTCATGCACTTCTTGTTTCACCTTGCCCTACATAGTTTCCAGTTCTCCTATCACCCTTAATGATTCATCTTGCAGCGGTCCTAAGTTTTGTTGAAGGATATTCTATTGATTCCACATCCTTTCAACTTCCACATATGACTGCCTCTATGCCAAAATGGTTGTCATTCGTTCCGTTGGTGGAAAGGTGTTTATGATTTATGAAGCTATCCATGCCTTTTCCTATGCATCCCTTAATTTTACTTCCACGACCTTCATCTCTAGATCTTCTACCCAGTCTGTCCAGATTTGTGTCCTTCCTTGCAGAGTTTTACACATTCTTCCTCCAATTTCTTGATGTTTTCTATGACTTTCATCACTGTTCTCTCTCTTTTGAATCTTTCCTCGGATTGTGTTCTCGATGTACTGCGCAATTGTAGTTCCTCGATTCTCATGCAAAATCCTTTGATGACTTTGCCAATTTTCAATACCCGCTCCTCCATAGTAGTCTCTACTACTATCGATACCTCCTAAATTTCCTTGTACAACTTTTCGATGGACGCTTGTGTCTTTTGTGCCATTATATTGACTTTGTCCTTTTATTTTAGACATTTCCTAGCCCTTTCCTCAGCCCCATTCTTTTTCTTTATTGCTCCTTCCATTTTTCCTTCAAATTCACTCTTTTACTAGAGTGTAGTGGCATATTGTTGTTGAAATTGAGCCCTTTCATCTGTTAATTTGTACATTTCCTAGTTTGATTCATTTGCATGGAGCCTAATATCATGAAAAATACCTATTTGCAATCTCTCTAGTATGTGTATAGGCATCTGGGACACAAATATGTTCAAGTGGCTCAATGTCTTCATATGTTCTTGCAGTTTGGGTGTTGGGAACTCAATTGCACATATATCAATTTGTAGCATTATACACCCGAGTGTTATCTCGGTCAATACTGGATTAGATTCCTCTGCTTCCTCCACTAGAATTATGGATGGTCCTCCCCATGATCTGCACTCTGGTGTTATTATGGATACTTCCAAGAGTTGTTATAGTGTTACCAACTAATCCTGCACCTTATGGTGTTGCTCTTATTGTTTCATTGTTGCTTCCTCAATGACTTCCTATACAACATCCCGTACTTAGTAGCCAATTCGGTCCATGTCGTCATTGGTCAGAGTATAGAATGGGGGTACCTTGTGCACTTACATCTTCTTGCGTGCAGCTCTTGATGGCTCCTTCCCCTTATCTTTTCATTTTACTCCTACTATGAGTACTAGGGACTGCACTTCTCCTGTTGATGGTCTTGGCATATTTCTTGCACCATTGTTCTAGTCATTCCCCTTCCCCTCTCCCAGTTCTTCGCCATCCATGTCCTATTCTTCTTCATCTTCCTAATACCCTGTTTGTTATGATAGGATTTTCCACTCAACTTCCTAATCATTGGTGATTAGGAATACATCATTTGTTGTCAACCTATAGTTGGCTGGAAGCCATTGTTGCCCAGGGTCCTTTTTTTCTTGGAAGTACATATGGTGCATCCCTGCTTTAAATCGTGCAATGTCTCGATAGGTTTCTATTGTCTCGGTAGTGATGTGTGGTGTATGTGCAATGATGTACCTGATCGCTTCAAAGTATACATAAAATGTAACATTGTTGTTTGTTTTCATTCTTTTTTTTAACATATGCCATAAGTTGGCATACCATGTAGTTATAATGCCTCTACCAGTTGTTCTCATACGTTGGTAATAACCTGTTTCCTTACATCCTACCAGTACAATCAAAATACAAATCCAGGAATAATAAAACTATAATCCTTTTTCCTGAACCAATATGCATTTTGTCAAAAATTGATTCACTACGAATGTGGCCCAATTCATTTGGACCCCCTCCATGCATTTTTTTGCGGTTGCGATTACTACAGTATGCACTTTTTCCTTGCAGCACTTCCTCAATAATTTTCATGCCAACACCTGCGTTTCAAACCAGACACCATCATCATTGATGTTTGCGACATCCAACCCTCTTTTTCCCCTGAAGGTGTGAAACTTATCCTTCATGGCTTCTGACTGTGCATTCTCCTCTGCTTTGTTGTTGAACAATGTGGTTGGATCCTCTCCCTTTTTTTGTAGTCTTGTGATCCGCACAATTAATTCAGTATCAATCAACACCAGTGGGGCAAGCCACAATGTTCCTCCATGGATACAACTAAGTAATAACTTGACTCGAACATTGATTTTGAGGCTATGTCCAAAGTGTGGAATATATAGTAGGTTTAGTATCCCTGAATTCTCCAGTCCTATTTCCCACATTTGTGTTTCAAGCAGTATTGCTCCTGTGCATGGAAAACTCTTGGCGCACAAATATTTTTCCCTCTCCAACTCAGGGAACTTTTTCTCATCTGTGATATCATGATCCATAAACTTGAGGGCGACAACCTTGCCTAACATGTCTCCTTCAACACTTACACCAGGTGGGAATTTTGGTGTGGATAGTGGGTATTTTCCATCTATTGGCACTTTAACTTGAGGCAGGCTGTCTTTTCGCAGTGGTATATAGTACCTATGGAATTTTGCATGTGAAGTCGAACCTGAAACTCCAGGTATTTCCTTGACCTCTGGTGCAATTGATGGTCGTTTTGATTTATTTTGTGTCATTTTTTATGACACTCCAACATTCAGCGGCACCATTTTTTTGTGCGATAAGTTTCTTTACTTTCTTTGTTTTTGTTCTGGTGTGGTTGTAGTTTAGCTCTGAGTCGGCTCTAGTTTTCTCTCTTTTGCATGCATCTCATAAAAAAAATAATTCTCGCTTGGAAACCCTCAATTTGTTTTTTGCCTCTGTGTCTCTTGTTCATGTCTCTTCATGCTTTAACTAACTTGTCCAATCTTCCAATGGGTTTGATGAATGGTTACCAAATCTGTCGTGTGATTTTTTCCTTGTACTGCCAGTCTATCATGATTTTCAACGGATTTTAACATTTAAGATTATACAATGTCTTTATGACCTATCATTACCACTTTGCAGTCGTTGTTTCCTTTTTCTAATTCCTTTAACTATCTTTTCAGTCTCATACTGAGCAATTGTTCTTGCTTCCACATTTTTTTTATTTGCAGTCTTTCACTTATGTGTGTTATTGTATTAACTGTGTAGTTCCATTATGATAATGCGACAATCCTTCCCTCTTCACAATTTCTTATGCCTTTGCATTCTATAATATTTTTCTTTTTCTATATCTACTTTTTATTTGGTTTTATTCCTTTTTATACTTTATATTTGTTTTTATTTGTTTTATCTTCCTATTATAGTACAGTTACTATGATACATGTGTTCTGGCACAACCCAGATTACTGCGCAAACTATTGTTCATCTCTAGATATTTTCAGTTGACTCCCATTCACCATTCCTCCAAGGACTTATCCATTCAGGGTTTCCAACTGCACAACACCTATATTCGTCACATGTTGAATCACATAGGTTCCTAACCAGTGCATTCTGAACTTTCCAGGATGTTCCATAAACTTAATGTCATAGATTAATACTAAGTCTCTCGCTTGAAAAAAAAATTGTTTAATTTTTCTATCATGCCAAGCCTTCTCTCTTCAAGGACGATTTTAGGGGATAAATTTCACTCATGGGATAATTTTCCATGGTTTTTCCCAAAAAAATATTCTCCATTCTAAAAATGATTGGCCCAAATTCTATAGAATAAAATTATTTTACCTTAAAAATCACCAAAAAATTATACAAACTATATAAAATCCTTAGAAATTTGAATATTTTTACAAAAATATCGCCAAACATTTATAGTTGGAATATGAAAAATTAGTAATATTCACCAAGGTTTCTACATTTTAAAACAAATTTCCATCCTTAAAATGATCCCTGCCTCTCTTTCTTTTTGAACTTGCTGATGGAAACATGCAACAAACCAATCTTCCTCAAGTTGTACCAACTGTGAAAATATCTCCTATATTATGCTAGAGTTCAAAAGATCGGTGATCATTGCAATGCATAGGAAAGGTAGAATAAACTCCATTGAAATCACTGCTTCTTTCCCATAGACCAACCTGAAATGTGCCTGCCCTGTAAACGTTTTTCTTGTAGTCCTATAGGCCCATAAAACTGCAGGAAATCTTAACTCCCAATCATATCTACCTAGATTACATATCTTTGTCAAATCATTCTCTAGGATTTTATTGAAAGCTTCCATTGTCCCATTGGTCTAAGGATGATATGGGGTACTCTTCTAATTATGAATTTGGAACTCCTCAGTCAATGTTGCAATTGTTTTATTTAGGAAGTGTGTTCCTTGATCACTAAGTAATATGCATGGACATCCAAATTGTGTGACTACATTCTCAAATAGAAATCATACAATAGTCTCTAAAGTACAACCTAGAATTGGTGTTGATTCTACCCATCTTGTTAAATACTTCGTCATAGTGAGTATGTACCTTGCCCCCGATCTTCTTGATTGTGGGTTGATTGGGCCCACAAATTCTATGTCCCATTTATCAAATTCATTTAATGTAACATACGGATTTAAATTCATTTCATCTCTCCTATATGGCTTTCCCACTCTTTTACATACATCGCATGACTGGAAATGCTCTTTGTCATATTTATGCAAGGTTGGCCACCAGATCCCTGTGCACAATTTTTTTTTTGTTGTTTCCTTACCTACATAATGTCCTCCTACAATTGATTCATGTACTTTTTATGAGTATCATAGGACTTTCATGTTCCAACACACATCGTCTCAATATTCCATTTGCACCTAACTTATACAAATTTCCTGCAATGAGCTAATAGTATGTTGCTTTAACTACCAGTTGTTTCTTCTGCACAATTATCATGTCTGATGGGGCCATTCATGTACTGGGAATGATCCAGATTATTTTCAGAACAAAATGAAAGAAGAGATAATGCAATGAAACACTCATGAAAATTGTCAGAAATAGAGAAATACAACAATACTTGATCTCTATTAATGAAATAATTGTAAAGAGACTGTAAAAATATAGAGTGCAAGACTTGCTAAAATGGTGGCATCTTTATCTCTGAGAAGAGATGTGACAGCTACGCTCATTTCCCAGAAGATGACTACAATGGGGATTTGAAGGCCCTTTTATGTTAAACATGAATGCAAAAACCCTAGACATCCAAAAACCTAACCCTAGGAGATGAAACTCCAAAATTCATGTGGGCCCCATTTGGTTAAGTTAGTACATTAACTTCCTGGGTTCATAACTTTTGCATATGATATTTGTTTTCGGCACGTGATAGCCCTTTGGAAATGTATTTTAGAGAGCTATGCATTATGCCATCAAAATATGAATCTATTTATATTTTGACTTTGGTACGCAAAAATAACATGGTTTAGGGCCCCAAAATGGCCTTGGAAGTACAACAAGATGTGATAACATGAAAACATACAAAATAAGGTAGTTGGATTAGGTGGGAGGCCACCAGTATCCACCTGGAACATGTGTAGGGATTCAAACATCTCGAGAAGTGTAGAACCCACAATTACAAAGAACTATAGAAGAACGTGTTGAACTAAAATCTGACAAAACGATCTTGTTGGAATAGGTGGGTGGCCATCAATATCCACTTGGATGAATCCTTCCCCCTTAGGAAGAAATGGTCTCCATTGCGTTGAGTTCCCATCAAAGAGGGGAAAGAATTTTCTGAATCTGGATCTTGGTGAGTTGCGTGCTTTGTTGGAGAATTTGTGTTGCTTGGTCCGTGGAAGACTATCACAAACCTGTTTCTAGCAGGGTTGAATATGCTCCACAAATATTTTGTCGCTAGGTTTGGCGGGGAATAGTATAGGCACCATTGTAGGTGAAGAAACAATATCTTCTTTCTCTTTGACAATATGTTTTTGTTGGATAGAAGGTGTTGAGGTTGCAGTGGTTGTAGCGGTCTTCTATGCATCCTTTGAACAGACTGTGAAGAGGATGAATTTTGCAGTATGAGAGATTACCTTGCGGAACTGTTTTGGTGGAGAAGTAGTCTGCACTGCCTCTGGTATCCTATAGATTTGACCTCCCAGAGTAATAATGACACTACACGGTATAGAATCATAGACATCATTATGTATCCACATATATGGTTGGCCCAAAAAAACATCACAGACATCAAGAGGGGAAACATCACACACTACCTCATCCTTGAAGGTTTGGATGCCATAGGACATGTGGCACTATTGGATGACATGAAGATCTCGTCCTTGATGAAGACACTCGATGTTGTATGGCTGCAGGTGTGGTGTTGTAAACAACCCCAATTGTTTGATGGCCTTAGCTGAGATGAGGTTCTTCTGGCTTCTATTATCAACAATGAAATGTAATGGGGTCCCCTTCACCCACATCTGTGAATGGAAGAGGCACTCCCCCTTTTCAAGATCGACTGATTATTCTGGTTGAATTTTTGTGGTCACAAAAATAGCAGTGGGGTCTGCATTGATGATATTTTTTTTTCAATATTTTCTGGATCAGGTTATGAATCAGGGTCCGGCTCCATGTCTTTTACCTCGACCACCAATTATTGTTTCGAGGGACATTCATCGATGTTGTGCCAGGGGATTTTTTGGAAGTCACACCACTTCCCAGTGTCATTCTTCGTCTTTACTTTACCCTTCTTGTCATGTGTCTTGGACTGGTTGTCTAGAGACTGTTGGTTAGGGTCATCTTTACCATTCTTTGTTTGTTTCATATTTTCATGCCCAAATTCCCATTTGTTCTGGTGCCTAAATTTCTGCTTGATTTTGACAGCATAACGATAGGAAAATCCCAATGATGAGATGTTTAGGAAATCCATTTCAGTTTGGATGTACCTATGCAAAGCCCCACGGTATTTTAGAACCAGATGTTGCTCAGAGTCTTTGATACCCAACTTGGTGTGTAATGTATGGAAAGTATTTGTGAACTCCTGCATTGTTTGTCTATTCTCTTGCTGCATTGTGGTCCATCTCATGCATTGTTCTTCATAGTTATCAACAGGATAGTATTGTTCTTTGAACGCATCCAAAAACAAATCCCAAATGGGATCATCCCCATATATTCCAAATTCCTCTATGGAAATTTTCTCCTAGTAAGTTTCCCACCAACATTTGACATGCAGGAGAGCCTTGAGGAGTGGGAAGGTGATATTTTCCCTGTTGGAAAAATTTTGAACAGAGAAATAACCTTCTAATAGATTTAACCATTTTTATAAGGCATGTGCATCTATCTGACCTTCAAATATGGAAATATCAAAATTAACTTGTACCTTGAAGGGAGAGGTTCCTCCAAAATGGTCGCTTGATGAAGATTTTTTGTTTCTATCGGAAGGCATTGAAGGATGTGTGATAAATTCTCCATCATTTTGTCCCTTTGTCGCGCGAGAGCTTGCTCAAGAAACAGGTTAATAGAATATTTTGCTCCACCATTTTTATTTTCTTCCTCCATCGAGGGTTTCTTGGGCGTGTGAGAGTGAATGTCCTCAAGAGAGACAAACTTGATACCCAACTGGCTATACTCAGACCTTGTCAGGGACATGCGCTGAAAAATGATCAAGAGCAGCCTACTCTGATACCACTGATCCGGATTATTTTCGGAACGAAATGAAAGAAGAGATATTACAATGAAACACTCATGAAAATTTCCATAAATGGATAAATACATCAATACTTGATTTCTATTAATGAAAGAATTGTAAAGAGACTATAAAAATACAAAGTACAAGACTCGCTATAATGGTGGCATCTTTATCTCTAAGAAGAGATGTGACGGCTACAATCATTCGCCAGAAGATGACTAAAATGAGGCTCTAAAGGCCTTTTTATGTTAAACATGAATGCCAAAACCATAGACATCCAAAAACCTAACCCTAAGAGATGAAACGCCAAAATTCATGTGGACCCCATTTGGGTAAGTTAGTATATTAACTTCCTAGGGTTGTAACTTTTGCATATGATCTCCATTTTAGGTGTGTGATAGCCCGTTGGAAAGGTATTTTAGAGAAATGTGAATTATGACATCAAACTCTAACTATGTCTATAGTTTGACTATGGTACGCCAAAAAACCATTTTTTAGGGCCCCAAAACAACCCTAGGTACAACAATATGTGCTGACATGAAAACATACAAAATAAGCTAGTTGGATTAGGTGGGAGGCCACCAGTATCCACCTGGAAGATGTGTAGGGATTCAAATAGCCCCAAAAGTGTAGAACCCACAATTCCAAATAACTACAGAAGAATGTGTTGAACTAAAAGATGACAAAAGGAGCCAGTTGGAATAGGTGGGTGGCCACGAATATCCACCCAGATTAGAGAAACTGCACAATGTGTGCGAAATAATCATCCACCATTTTAACTATCAATAGTTGTGCATATGATAAAATTTCATCTAAATTCCCTGCATCATATCCTGATAATATACGTGATAGATGATACGGTCATGCATTCAAATTCCATGGTTTCGCCACAATATCAAAATCATATTCCTGAAACAACAATAGCCATCTGCATATTCTTCCCCCCAACACTGGCTTGTTCACTAAGTATTTTAGCACAAAATGGTATATATACATTTTAAAATGAGACCCCAGTAAGTAATGCCTGAACCTTTTTAGCACATATACCATTGTCAATCCTTCCCATTCAATAGTGGTGTAATTTTTATTTTCTATGGACAACTTCCTACTTGCAAAAGAAATTGGGTGATCTATGTCTCCCTCCCCTGGTTGAGATAGTATTGTGCCAAATGCTATGGAAGATGCATCTACATGAACATGGAACTCCTTGTTCCAATCTGGAAATATCAAAGTCAGTACAATCACTAGTTTTTTCTTTAAGGAGTCCAAACCCTTTTGACAGTCCTCGTTCCTTTGGAAATTTTCTTCTTTATTCAATAACTTTTCCATAGGTGATGTGATCTACACATAGCCTTTGATAAAATTCCTATAATATCATGTATTACCAAAAATTTCCCTCAACTAGTTGACTGATGTAGGTGGTTCTAAATCTAGAATCACTGCAATCTTGGTCGTATCCACTAGTAATTCGTGCTTGCAGACTACATGGCCCAACAAAATTCCAAACAGTGTGAAAAAAAAACACTTCTTCAAATTCAGTGAAGTTTGACACTATATACACCTATCCAACATTATCCTAAATACTTCTATGTGATCCTTCAATATATTGAACATAGTCCAATTGTCTAAATACACTTCAAGTAACTTATGAATAAATTTCTTGAACGTTGCAACCAAAACTCTTGAAACAAATACAGGGACATTCTTCAGTCCAAAGGGAATTAATGTATATTGATAAGTTCCCCACTCTATCATGAAAGTAGTCTTGTATCGATCCTCCTGTGTAATTTTTATCTTATGGTACCCCAAGAATCCATATGTGAAAGAATAAGTCTCTTTCCCTCCTACTTTCTACAGTCCCTCATCTATGAATGGTGTTGGAAATGGATCATGTAACATGCATCATTCAACTTCCTCAGATCCACAAAAATATGTATTCATCCTATATTTGTGTCTTTCACTACCATTGGACCTATCCACTTGGATTCTACCGCAGGTTCAATGATCCTTGCATCCAACATTTTGTATGTTTTTTCTTTCACCTTATCCTTGTACTTAGGATTTAACCTGTAAGGTATCTGTTGCACTAACTTAGCACTGGGTTTCAAAATAATATTCATCTCACCTAAGTCCCTAGTTATCCCCTCATCTCTGAAAATGTAGTTGGGAATAGGTCATGATATTTGTGCAGTAATTCGAAAATATTATCTACTATCTCATCACTCCAGTAATACCCTATCTATGAAAACTTTGGATTCTCTATCATCCCAATGTTTACTTTCTATGTATTTATTGGTTGTGTGTATGTAACAGACTCAAGATATGTCCCTTATACTACTTGTTCTCCTTCTATTTCAGGACATTGGACATTCCTGGTATATTCCTCTTCATGTTCTTCCTAAGAAACGTTGTAACACTATAATAACTCATGGACAATCATAGTAGTTCTGTGTGCGTCATAGAATGGTACCACCTCCATTGACCCTTCTTCTGAGAAGATCTTAGTTCGAATAGCTTGTAGGGATGCATCTATTGATGGAGATTCATTTTCAAATGTAAATGTGACCTTGAACCTATGAGTCATCTTGTCCTAGTTGGTTGTCTCTCTACACATTTCCAATTCCAAATACCAGTTCTTCGGAATTGTATCCAGTGTGTGTGTAAATATATGTATCCATTCTTCCTTTGGTGTCAAGTTCCATCTATTTCTACACTTCTCCACATGATCCATTGGGTCACTCTCCCTTGTATAATTTTGTGCAACATTTTCTATCTTAGTACCAAACCTCACTTGCATTAGTCTTCTACATTGCGACCAATATTCAATTCCTTCTTTGTGTGCATCCCACCATTTGGCTGGAGTCACTTTTAGGAAAAAATCTAATTCTAAAAACCTTTGTTCTTTGGGTACTTGCAACTCAAATTCCTTTACAAACAAGCTTATATCATTCAATCCAATTTAGCGCAATGCTCAGGTTATGTGTGCACATTGTCTAGTTGATACTTCATGCATCCTCTACTCCCAATGTTCTAGACCTTCCTCATAATCTAATGCACACGAACTGGTACTTCTCTAACTTAGCATGCCATTTGCAGTGGGTTTAACATAATCATCCATCCGCACAATCATGTTATACAAATTGTCAATGTCATTTCCTCCTATTGGCTCTAAGTATCTCTTTCCTTTTGTTGGGTCAAATGGTGCAGTAACTTTAAAATCTTCGACTTCAAATATCATTTCCCTTCTCTTTAGATTAATGATCGCTTGATTATAAAATGTTCATTCAAGTCCCATCAATGTTGGATATGGTTGAATATCATCCATGATCTCAATAAATTTAAATTCTTCCATACTACGTACCCCATCTATGTTCACAGGTACTCTTGTCAATTGACCAATCAATACTATCTTGTGTTGATTTCAAGACTTAACTAAATAGGAGACCAGACCATATTGGATTTTCCCATCATCTCCAAACTCTTCTTTGTTAATACATTCACATCAGACCCCAAGTCCAAGATAACATTATCCACATCATATTCCCCAATTTGTGCATTGAATCTGAATTCCCCATTGGTCCTATTTTTGCATAGTACCTAACTCACCACCCTCTGTACAATGGGAGGTTACCTTCCTTGTGTGAAATGATCAATCATTTTATATAGTGCATTCAATGAATTTTCATCTTTCATTAGATCTATATAGATTCTTAGGAATTCTCTTAGAGTGCTTACCTTCCCAATTGGCTTCTCTAGCCCAATGCAATCATTGACCTACAACACAGATGATGTTGATGCTCCTCAATCATGTCCAAGTATCTCTTTTATTTCCCTATGATATGTATTCTTTTATTTCTAAGGAGCAAATATTGGCATAGGTCCTGCTAACTTCCTTACCCATTTCTCAACATTTTCCCCTCCATTCATCACATCAACCCCTGTTCTAGCTCCTGTGCGCATAACAATTGCTACTCTAAGTCCTTCATTTCATTTCTTTGTTGATACTTTCTGTACATTTTGATTTGGATTTTGTTTTTGATTCCCTCTTACCTGCCATTTCACCACTGGTTGAGGACACTCTTTTGTCTCATAGTCTAGTTCTCTACAGTACGTGCACGTTGTACATAGATTTGGGTTGTCATGGGCTAAATGTCATGGTTTATTACAATTGTAGCATATTATCAATCCTCTTCCTCCTCTACCTCGACCTATAGAAAAATTTCCTCTATTCCTTGGATTAAAGCCTCTCTAATTATTATATTTTGGACCATCTCCTTCTTTCACAACATTCTCCTCCTGAATCTTGTACATATCTATATTGCAATCCCTCATCAAATCGAATGCATGACAATCCTTCTCTTCATGTTCGAATGACTTGCAAAAATTGAAAAATAAGTTCCTTGGTGTACTCTAATACTTTTGTAGTAATGGACACTCAGTTATATGATGTCCCCATTTATTACATATCTCACAATACTTCCCTCCTGGTAATGGATTCAGTGCTCCAATTTCCAAATACTGTGTGAATGTTGGGAATTCTTCATTGTGATGGCCTTCAATCCTACACTTGGTACACCATACTTGTTCTTGTTTCTCCTTACCTTTTGTAAGTTCTTCTAGTTGAATTATCAATGCATCCAACTGTATTTGAACTTGCACCATCCTTCCATTATCTCCTACATGGAATGATTCCAATTTCATTGCAATTTCCAGAGCCTCAGGCTGCAATGCAACCTTATGTTGAATCAACAGCCTACGAATGTGTGGTAGAAGCCTTATAATAAACCATTTTTTATGTTGTTGATCAGGGATTTGGAAAGTCATTCTACCCATTAGATCCTTAAAATGTTGGTCATAATCCCACACCGATTCATTCTGCACCTGTTTAATTTCCTTCATCTCTGTAATATATTATGACTCATACTTTGGCTTCTTGAACTCTTTTAACAATGCTTGTCTTATCTCTACCAAATTCCTAGTTTGTTCTATAGGTGTGGTGCTCTGCAGCTTCATGTACCATACCAACACATGACCTCTAAATTTTGTTTCCAACTGCGCCATCTTCACAGACTCATCCTAGACATTCTTAGCAACCCAAATTATCTCACAGAAAAATAGATCTTGTTCTGGATCCTCTGACCCAACCCCCTAGAACTCAGGTAGTCTAAGGGTGGTGTTTATCCCTATCGTGTTTATTTGTGTAGTCCCTCTTCTTGGTGATGTTGGTTGAATCTGAATCTGCACACTACTCCCACTACTTTGATTGCTACTACTTTGTCCTCCCTTGCTAACTATAAGTTCTTTTGATAAGTCTTCAACTATTATCTCATATTATGGTGACACACATGGGGTCATGGAATCAACATAGGATCATTTCTGAGTAGGAATTAATGGTTATTCTATTATAGGACTGGATTGTAACTCCTCTTCCTTTCCTCTTATGCGTGGTATCTCCACAATTTTCAATATTGTGCAAGGTCCTCTCCCCTCTGGATCACTTCACAACTATCCTTTCTCAGCCCCATCCTTTCGCCTCTTGTACCTCCTTCCTCTGTGCAGTTCTCTAAACTCCTCGTCTTCCTCTGTTATACCTTCATCGACTCTTTTCATCCTCGGTCCCCCCCCCTTCTTTCTTCATTGCTTCCTTCATTCTCTCATGTCCTCATACTGTCCTCTTGTCATCCATCGGTTCCCATATGTGTGAAACCCCCCTAGTAGTCAGAATCCATGATCATAACACACTTTTCACACAACATATTTATCCATATACCCAATGATTTGATGAACCTTATGTGTGTACCTTTGAAAAGTTATCTTTCTACAACACTATATGACTGGACAATATACTGCAAATTTTGTAATATATCCTCCTAATATATTATCTAACCAGAAATCCATTGCACTAGAAGTTTGATCACTTACATAATTCAGTTGTCTTACCAAATCAGGATTCCAATTCCTCGGTGTTGTGGTTGAGTACCTTCCAGTGTTCTCCACTAGTATTTCCAACCATTTAGTCAAAATAAAAATAAAATTCCAAAGAAAATTTCATGCAGTTTTGTGTACACATACCTTTTCATCTATTGCTCATCCAATAATTTCTATTCTCTTTTCGAGAAAACTCTCGTTCCTTCCCTTCTAACCATTATGAGATATCTTTATTAGTCGGCCTCCAAAACATTCCCTCAATCCCAGATGTTGGGTCCTGGTAACGAAACCATTTGTTGTTCATGCACGTGGTTGTAAGACCCTAGGTTGAAGATATCTTGACCAACAAAACCATCCATATACTAACCCTTTCTACATCACCTCCATGCAGTTGAAGTTTCATGTGAGGCATCTATTGGGGTTGTAGGAATCGAGTTTTTGCAATAGTGAGGGAATGGGAGGTGATCATCTTTGTCATTCTTCCTTATATATTATGCATGTGTTATTTTGTATTTTCTCTTCTTAGGTTACTTAGTGAATTCAGTTAAGTATTACCATTATACTTCATATTACAACATAAACCATGTACTGTAACATTCATATCATTGCGCAGTGATCACACAGAGAATAATTCTAGTCTAACATGCATCAAGAAAGTATCCATGATCATTCACATTAAAGAAAATTAAACATAGTAGTTAACATGGTTCACCCAACTTTGGGCTACGTCCACAACAACTTGCTTCTTTATTATTCTTTATGCAATTGTCTCAACCTTGCACACCGCACTTACAAAGAAACATCATGCTATATTTTCCTTCTCCTAGCCTAGTATTTCTACATTGAAATCCTCTCTCTCTCTCTCTACATCATCTCATTAACATTCATACATAGACTCAATAGTGATTTCTCCAGATCATTCTATCACTCTCTTATTTTTCAGAAAAGAACCCTTATTCTCCCAACCCATTACATATTTATACATGAATTCTAGGGCTTAAAACCCTATTACAATTCATGATAACTCAAGTTGACTTGCTATTTGGGCTTCTTTCACCCACTTTTTTGTCTGCATGTTGTTTTTTCACTCTAACTGTTATTCTTCCTGCTTTTGTGTGTCCTTCTATCTTTAGCATGTTACGATATCATCCACCCTTTTCACCTACTTTCTTCTCTTTCTTTCTGTAAATGTGTTGAACCTACACAAAATAGATCTAGCTAAACAATAATACACACATTTTCAGAGAGAATTGGAGAAATAAGAAGAAGGAGAGAAAGAATGAAAGAATTCTCATTAACCGTTGTGAATAATGAATAGTTTACACATGATATACTTTATATAACTCAATGAGTGCACACTGGAGGAGAACCAATGCACCATAATGGTGGTAGAGAGTGATTTGGACACACACCAGCAGTTACGGGAGTGAATTTCCACCTAGTCTAGTCTCTCAGGCAGTTACAGGAGTGAACTGCCACCTAGTTGAGTTAACTAGTCAACTAGTCTTCAGTGAACTAACTGAACACAGAGTAGTGAGGAGTTAACTCAGGGAATCAAGGGTAATGTTCCAGTCTGGTGATGATACCAAGGCAAATTCTAATTATCATGGTGATGATCCCAATGTTGCATGGTGACAAAACCAATGCAACATCTAAACTCAACTCAACTAGTCAAACTAAAGTGTCAACTGAAAGAGAATATTC
>SNQJ01S0041848.1:2506-14153 GCA_010110895.2 Picea sitchensis
CTATTTTGTCACTATAGTAAATCCTTCAATCCTATCCCAAGTTGTTCTTAAGGGGGGATGTTAGGATATTTAGACACTTAGGAGTTAGTTAAGATCTACATGGTCTAATGTGTCGTTAGGTAAAAGTGTGTTTCTTTAGTGTGAATTAGTATGCATTTGTAGTTATGAAATCTGATGGTCACGATATGTTCCCGACATAGAGTGATCCGATGGTTTATATTGTAACATCCTGCTCTTGCACACGCTCAGAGAACTTATTCTTTGAGGACACTTGCTCGCAAGTGATCCAAATTATTATACTATTAAAAATTTGATTTTGATTATGAGGCGTTATGGGTTGATGACATGTTGTTTTTCTGCATTGACATAGACAAGTGTTATTGTGATGCAGGAGAATCTCTCTACGTCAGCCAGCCAACCATGCCAGCGAATTCAAATCACGCGCTGAAGGGAGGCGCATCCTCATTTTAAATTTTAAAATTCAATGTAATTAATGAGTTTAGGTTGGTGAGCCATAGAAGTCGTTCCTTTATGCAGGCTATAGATAGGATCGACTTTAATTCCAATATCGACTGAGATCTAGATCCATACGCTGGACTAGACAACGATTGATTGTAATTGATTAGAGTAAGTGAACCTGGAGGGAAGCGCTCGATTGAGCCGCCTCAGGTAAAAGAGATTTTCATATCTCATTTTTAAGGGTGGTAGTTGTGTGAGGATATGCATGTAGAGAAGACTTGAGGAGAGCTAGAGAGAGCTCAAGAACACCCTTGTACAAACAAGCATTTGCCAATTTTTAATATAAATAGAAGCAGTTTTTCCTGCATGTGTTCTGTCTTATATGCATGCCTGTGAGTGTTCATTATATGCTACATTTGTGTGTTTTTATCATGAAATTGCAGGGGATGTTTGATTTCAAGTGAAGGTCTTTGAGGTTTCATTCCATGAAGGCGTGACAGAGTGCGACAGACTCTGAATACCAGTGCATGAGTGCACTTCTGAACTCTGAGGAGTCAGACAAAGACGTGCTGCGGCACAAGAACTGGAGTCAACAACTCAAAGGAAGACCTCAAGGTTGTTGGATACCTTGGAGGTAAGGCTATGTATGAGAGACACAGTTGCAGACAAAATTCTGCTGTGAATTCTGTAGAGCTCTACCAAGTGGGCATTGAGCGTATGCGCTGCGGTGCATTTGTGGAAGAAATCTATTAAGAGTTGAAGAAGGAAACAGAATCACTGAGGATTCTAGGAGGCTCTGCCAAGTGGGCATTGAGCAAGTGCAAGGAGTGCACAGAGGGAAGAACTGCTGGATGTTCTGTGGAGGAAGAACTCTGCCAGGTGGGCATAGAGACAGTGTGCAGACAAGCACAGGAGGAGAGAACTCTTTGAGTTCTACTACTTGAAGGAAGAATCCACTGAAGGATCTTCACTGGGTTGCTGAACACCCAGATAGACTCAACAGATAACTGCTTGAGCGAAAGATAGGCCGGAAGGAATTATATTTCTCCATCTGAGGGAGAAGAAAGGGTAAAATCCCTTGGGATCTGAGTGCCTGCTGAAGCTCAGAAGGGATAGCACTTTACGTGTGAAAGACTCTGAAGTGGCGCAGAAGTTGAAGAATTATTTGAGGATTCAAAAGGAGAAGGAAAGCTCATGAGGAGTAAGCATTTGTACATGCGCGGTGAAGCTCAAGGTTCGGGAGCCCGTTGGGGAGAGAAGATAAAGTTTGAGGAATGGAAGGAATTGAATTTCTTCCAAGTGCTGGGAAGGAAGTGAAGAAGCTCGAGGGAGCACAATTGCCATCGGATGGGCCGACAGATCCTGGACCGTTGAAATTCTACGTCCAGGGTGCCTAGGAGGAGCGCGCACAGGAGGAGAACGAATATGAGCCATCCGATCTAGAACAGATCGCCGACAGCCGTCGGATCTGCGTGAAGTTGTGCGAGGGTTGGCACGTGAACAGGAGGAAGAATTTCCCGATAAGAGGGGAAGCCATCGGGATATCGGGAGTCCCATGAACAATCACATCAGGTATTGTGAAATCGCGAAATGCGATTTCCCGATAAGGCACAAGAGTGTGCGGGCCACGAAAAAGTCAAAGGAGTACAGGTGGCAGGCCAAAGGCTGGGAGCCGTCGGAGGACTGGCGCATCGGGAATTGGCATATCGGCATTCCTGTTGACAAAGGATCGGGGAAATCCATAGTGGAAACTCCGACATAGAACCTGGACCGTCCATTTGTAGAGGACACACGTCAGAAGATCCGAGAGGCGTCGGGATTCGGGGAATTGCGGGTCCAAGGGAATTGTGCATCGCGACATTGAAAGGCGCAAAATCCTGATAGGAGCCAAGGCTATGGTCTTATGGAGTTGTGGTCATGGGGACCAGGCATAGCCGGAAGGGGCTAAGGCCAAAGAAAAGAGCTCATCGGTGGTCGGGGATTGGAGAGGTGAGAAACTCTTGACAACGCTGATCGCGAAACTCCAAAGTCCGATAACAGTTTCCTGTGGGGAAATTGTTCACGGCGAGTGCAGAAGGCCGTGAAGGAAGATGAAGGACCTGTGGAACGGGTGGTTGACAGGGATTCCAATCCGGAATCTAAAGAGATAATTCGGCTCAAATAAGGGGATTAAAACGATCCTGTGAGCAGGAGGTCGGGAGAAGACCCTACAGGGTGATAGAAGGATCTCGTCTGCACCATATTGACTCGGTTTTACTAAGTGTGTAGGATTTTGGACCTCGAGGATGCATAGGAATTGATGGAACCCCTTGGACTCCGAATCGATTCGGGGAGTGAACTATTGGGGTTTGATTGTTTTATATGTGATATTAGTGCATCTGATTAGATGATATGATTATGGATATATTTCTAACGTGATTCGTTGATGATGCAGGTTGACGATAGCTTTCCGACCAGACTCACATGTGGAGTAGAGGGGTCATGCATGACTACTACAGATGTTGAGGGAGAGGTTTGGACAATAGCCCTGCCACAGCCTACTAGCACTCCCGTCGTGGCTCAAACTATAGGTTAACGACTACCTAGTTCGAGAATACCCACGATGTCGTAAGGGTCGATTGCGACAGTCGCTCACGATGATTCTAAGGGGTGCGCAATAAGGAAGGGGCCTTATTCCTTAGAGGCCCTTAGTCTCCCACAATATCACCTGGTGGAGTATTGACTACAGGGGTTTTTGATGTCTACCAAGTCAGTCAAGAGGCAAGTGGCACCCTTGTAGCACGTGGTGCGTCCTAAAGGGCACGTCACGCAAGAAAAAATGGAAAGAGGTGAGTGGCACCCTTGGAGCACGTGGTGCGTCCTAAAGGGCATGTCGCATAAGAAAAATGGAAAGAGGTGAGTGGTACCCTTGGAGCATGTAGTGCATCCTGAAGGGCACGTCGCGTTGTTAATTAATAAATGGATGAACCTAGATGGACCTAGGAAGAATAACGTGATAAGAAAAATTTGAAACATTTTCCCTAATAAAATGTTGCCCAACCTCGAAAATTAAAATCAAGGTCTAGGTGAAACTTGTGGTAAAAGAAGAATATTTATATAATAATAATAATAATAATAACAATAAATATATAATAATGATAATCATCATTAATCTTGTGACAAGAATGGGGTAAGAAATTAAATTGATTTATAAAAATCTTTTGGGATAAAATTTAAAAAGGGGGAAATAATTGTTTTACTATATGATGCTAATTAAAATTCATTCATTAAAAAGAAAAAGGGGAAAAGGGGTAAGTTATTTCACATGCCTTTTTGAGTTTAAATAAAAAGGGGAAAGAGGGAAATATAAAATAATTAGGAAACTAGGAAAAAGTGGGAAACATAAAAAGAAAAGGGAAACACAAGGAAAAAACAGAGAGTCTAACTTAGTAAGGTATCTAGCATTAATGAACTTTCTAATTTAAACTCAAATAGTAAATTAATAAGGGGGAAAGTCATTAAAACTTGTAAGGGAATATGGGGACACCTAGGAGAGATTCTAGGATTGACTTTAGGTGGGTGAGGGAAATAAGGGTAATTAATTAATTAATGAAATTAATTTTTGGAGGAATGAAGGGGATGGGTGACACATGTATGGGGAGGATTTTTATGAATTAAATTATTAAACATTAAATTAAATGGGATTTTGGGAAAGTAAAGGACTTCAAAAATATATATAATAGAGGGAGGAGAAGGATGATGGATCTCTTCTATTTGCGCAATGTTACGCTGCCGAAATTTATACTTGATTGACTTAGCTTGTGGGAGTTGGGATACCCAGCTCGGTGAGGAGTGGTAGCTCGGCCTTGCGAGGAGAGATGGGAGCTAGCTGATTCTCTAGTTAGATTCCATGGCCCCTTTGAGGCTCGGGGGGCTAAGGGGGAAGAAGAGTACCCCTAGCATTGGCTGGGACGTACCGGTGAAGTCTCATCGATCGGCAAGCGGGAGTTGCACAAACTGCGCAGGACATCAACTCAGAGCGGGAGATTGGGAAACGATATGATTCCTTTATTGTTGCATGGTACATGGTTAGTAAGATTTATGCTTTTAGTTCTACATGTTTAATTGGGTATGGAAAATGATTGTCTTATCATTCTATTTGATGACTGAAATTTTCCCCATAGCCTTTTGCTCGATGTTGATTTTCTATGGCCTTCGATCCCTGCATGTCTTGACCGTCCTGTGGTTTATTGATTGTGATGATTGCAGTTTATTTTTTCCTTTGTCCCTAAATCATTAGTCCACGCCTGAGAAGTCAGCCAGGAGCCTGATCTACGGTTGTCACTTCGGTGTTAATATACCTATGGATCTAAATGCCCTGCTTTTCTTTGCGTGGATGATGAGCGAAGGATGTTCCTGTCAGTTATCTAACCTTGTTGTTTGTTCTGGGTTGAATGAGTCTTTTGCCTTGCTGCGTTGATTACCTCTGAGCTGGTTTTTCTTCCCGCAACGAACCACTTTTGATCCACTGCGTTGATCCCCGTGTTTAATACCCTTTCTGGCATTTAGTTAAGGATGAGTTTTAATGTTTCTCCTGGCGGTTTTTGTGTGTTTTTCCTTACTTTTGTTCTGCCATTAC
Organism: Picea sitchensis; assembly: GCA_010110895.2. Lineage (NCBI taxonomy): Eukaryota > Viridiplantae > Streptophyta > Pinopsida > Pinales > Pinaceae > Picea > Picea sitchensis. The sequence goes on from SNQJ01S0041848.1 coordinate 7,584, forward strand.
TCTACGAATTCACTCTGCGTTCCTATGATTCAATGGATTTTACCTTCTGCATTTTTCTTGTGTTAAACCTCCGCTCTTCTTGACTGTTGACAAATTTCACCCATGCGAATTAACCCACTGCTATTAACCACCCACAAATTTACTACCCATTCGATTTTGATGTTAGAGAAGATTTGTACAATGAGAATCGATTGTTAGTATTCAGTTACATTGGATTATGGCCTGCGAATCTCTACATCTGGCAAGTAATTTCCCTTTTTCAATGTAAACTGTTGAAGGTGTTTTTGGCCGGCGAATTCTTCACTGTAGAGCCAACGACTTTCCTTTTTTTTTTCTGGGCAGCAATAGTTGCTTGTCTCCTGACAATTTTTCTACTTGATTAAGGCCGCCATCCTAAGCTTGTTAACCTCTGCAAATCACCATTAATATAAGCAAGTGACCTTGCCTTCCTCGCTGTGAAAAACTGTGATCATTCTTCCCACGAATTACCTCACACTGTTTTTATTACCTCTGCGAATTTGACTGTGTAGACCAGCGTTTTCAGCTTGTATCGGCGTGTTTTTATCACTGATTTTATAGTGTTTATATCACTTTGTTTAAATTGATTTTATCACTGAATTTGACACTTTTATCACAGAGTTTACAACATGTTTAACCATGAAATTTTACAACGTTTTTATCACTATTTGTACATTGTTTTTCCCCAGTAAATTGCAACAAATATCATCTTACAACAAAATCATTGCTCCAGTATTTACCATAAGTTATCTCGTTTCAGTGAATAGTTTAGCTCCTGTAAATTACAACGAATTTGCCATTAAATGTGGACTGCGTTTTGTTGTTGGAATGACCATGATTTTCCCTTAAAATGTTGACTGCGTTTTGCTGTTGAATGGCCACGAGTTTGCCTTAAATGTTGACTATGATTTTTTAACCTAGAGATGACAACAATTTTAGACATCTAACTTTTGCTTCAGTGTCCTTACCCCCGAGTTTTCTTTTCTTTTTTCTGACAACAATAATAATTGTCATTTTGGTTCTGGACAACTTTCCCCCTAATATAACTAGCAATGATAACTATGGTTGTAGGATATAGTCTAACAATAGATTTAGGTGCATTGAATGGCTCTGAATGACATTAAATTTGATCAGGCATATAGCAATTAATCTCTCTAGACGAATTGGGCACGAAATCTGATTGAATGCATATGACAGTAAATCTCATTGAATTATTTGGCATTTATGGCTTGTAATGTACATCTTTTCTTGTCGTTAATGTGATATTCAATTGTTAATTACTGAGTTAGATTGTATTAATGATAGATTGAATTGTGATTGTTGTCTAAATTGACATTTAGACTTGCGAATTAGATTGCACATGAGGTTTAATTAGCCTTGCACATTATTGACTAGTAGTCATCTAGAATTGCTAATTTGGATATGAGATTAAGTTAATTCGATACAGTTATGGTTAATTTGGAAAATTAGACTCTTTAATTTAAAGTTGTATTTCATGTTAAGATAGGTTGTAAATCACTGACTAGTTGTATTTAGACTGGTTAATTTAGATATGTAATTAACGCTTCTTTAGATGGTAAAAATTGACTGATTTAGACATGATTAAGGGGTTGGGTTGCTGATGAATTCATGTGTTGGCTTGCGTCTTCATTTGTTGTCATCCTCTTGCGTCTCGTCGACCTAATGTTGGGGTGTGGGTGCAGGCTTGTGTCAATTGTTTCACCTCCTAGCGCGTTGGATTTTCTTGAATCCTTGGTCCCGTTAGGATTGTTGCACCAAGGTTATTGACGTGCCTATCATCGGGGAACGACATGTTTCCGAATGAGGGGATCATGGCGCATGATATTTGATAGAGGCGAACGACAACGTGGCCGGAGTCCATGTTACCCAGTGTGGGTGTTGATTGTTGTAGTCGTTTTTGGCGCATGGGTTGTGATGCCTTCATGCGTTGGGTTCGCGCACCTTGAGGTTCTTGTCCTTGGTTGTCAAGGTCGTTGTGTCGAGAGGGGGTGTTTTCCCTTAGTTGTAGGTGAGTAGGCATTTCTCCTTGTTGTGTTATGCATGTTCCACCCAGTCACCCTTGTCCCAGTGCGTGGAGTCGTAGTTGCCTGTTGCTTGGACTGCGTGCTTGCGTTCATCGTCAGTTGTGTGGTTAAATTGTTGTCGTCACCTCCTTCTTGCCTGCAAAAAAACAAAATCCATCTTCTGTTTCGCTTGTAGTCGTAATGATGGGGTCGTCACATATGGTATCAGATCCAGGTTTGAACCCGCGACTTGGGATCACTATGAATTCTTTTGTTATGATTTAATTATAATGTTGCTAATTGAGTTGACTTGTATCCGTGTAGGTAATCATGGTTAGAGGACATCGTAGAGGCAGACGACGAGGTTCTAGGGGAGGAGGCGCGATGCCTCCAACAACATCCGTGCCTGAGGGGTCCAACCCCCAAGGAGACGAACAGGTTGTCGGGCAGGAGAAGATAGTTGTGGGTGATGTGGTTGGAATGATGAGGTATTTTCAGCGGATGTCTGAGGCACTGATTAGCCATTTGGATAGAGATGAGGCTAGGGCGCTGACACCCTCTGAGGGTCCACCACGTGCTCTGGTTGGTACTGGTAGTATTCAACATGAAATCGAGAAAGTCAAATTTCCTGAGTTCTTTGGTGCTCGAGAATATGGCGATGTGCTTTGCACTTTGTGACTATACCTCTAACATGAAGGTCCGCATGGCAGTCTTTCAACTGAAGGGAGGCACTCTTCTATGGTGGAAGATGACTCTACCGCAGCTGAACATGGCCATTGAAGATGTGTCATGGGAGATGTTTGAGGAACGATTCCAAGAGAGGTACCTATCAGAGGAATTCATTGAGCATAAGCTCAATGAGTTCAACGCCTTACAACAGAATGGTTGTACAGTGCCTGAGTACGAGGCCCATTTTATGGAGTTGCTTTGGTATGGTCCACATCTTAATACTGAGAAACTTAAGGTCAATAGGTTCGTGTTCGGCCTTAATGGCAGCTTACATGCAAAGGTTAGGATTCTGATGCCTCAAACCTTGCATGATGTTGTCCAGAAGGCCCTCATAACAGAGGAGGAGATTATTAGCGGGGGTCAGAGCAGGACTCCAGCGAGACCAACAGGGCAGGACATGTCATCTGGTGTGCAGCAGCATCAGACACTAGCCAGAAATGCGCCAGGATATTGTGGCTTCCAGAGGGGATCCACTTTCACTACACCTCAACAACCAACGCCTCAACAACAAACACCTTAGTGGGAACAACAACATCAACAGCAGTGTCGACCACAACAACAACAGTTTAGGTTTGTTCAACAGAACAAACCAGAATTCCAGGGCGATGGGCCATCATATTCTACTTAGGGTATCAGGATTACTGGACCGAAGAAGGGGTGTTGGACATGTGGGGAGCCACACTACTAGCGCGACTGCCCTGTAGAGAGGACTAGAGCATCTGGATCAGCTAGACCCACTACCATGGGAGATATGGGCAAGGCCCATCGGATTCATGCAGTGGTGAATAACCGTCAAGCAGAGCACTAGTCGACTGTGCTTGAGACGTCAGGTACCATCGCTGACCAGACCCTTAGTATTTTGATAGATCTCGGTGCTACCGAGAGTTTCATTTCTGGTGCAGCGCTAAAAAGGATTAAAGTAAAGGAAGTCGAATAGGATGAGTTTAGCTTTGTATAGATTACTTTGGTAGCCAAAAAAAAGGTTGGAGGAAAGGTTACGGGTTGTACCCTTAACCTGGGAGAGTTTGTCACCAGGGCCAACCTGTACATCACGATCTTAGGATATTATGACGTCGTGATCGGTATGGACTGGTTGGAATCACATGAGGCGATACTCAACTGTAAGACGAAATGGTTGAGTTTGGTCGATGATGAGGGACAGAGATGCATGATTGTAGGACGAAACCAGGGAGTTTCCCTGAGGTTCATCTCTTCCTTGCAACTATGAAAGAACATGCACAAGGGATGTAAGCTTTATGAGATCCTTGCGTTAAACGAGAAGGGAGTAGCAGAAGGTCTAGAACACCTTCCTGTGGTGAGAGAGTATGCAGACGTCTTCCCAGAGGAGTTACCTGGGATGTCGCCGGAGAGGGAATTGGAGTTTACTATAGACCTAAAACCAGGGACTAAATCGATAGCGAGAACACCTTATCGGATGTCGACCCCGAAGTTACAAGAGTTGAGAATGCAACTGAAAGAATTGTTGGACCTGGGACTGATACGTCCAAGTGTGCCACAGTGGGGTGCGCCTGTTATTTGCATACGAAAGAAGGATGGGTCGTGGAGGCTCTGCATTGACTACCGTCAATTGAATAAGGCAACGATCAAGAATCAGTATCCGTTGTTGAGGATAGATGATTTGTTTGACTAGATGAAGGGTGTGACGATGTTCTCAAAGATCGATTTACGATCAGGGTATCACCAATTACAGATCAAGGAGGATGATGTCTCTAATACCACCTTTAAGATGACATTTGGACATTACGAGTTTACTGTTTTACCATTTGGATTGACAAACTCCCCAGGGGTATTTATGAGTTTGATGAACGGGGTGTTCCACGACTACTTGGACAAGTTCATCCAAGTATTCATTGACAATATTTTGATTTACTCTTGGACGATAGAGGAGCATGAAGAGCACTTGCGCTTGGTACTACAGTGTCTGCGAGAGCACAAATTGTATGGGAAGTTGTCCAAATGCTCATTTTATCAATCAAAGATTCATTACTTAGGGCATGTCATCTATGGCGAAGGTATCGTCGTGGATCCAGCAAAGGTCGAGGCTATTATGAAAAGGCATATGCCGACGAATGTCTCGGAAGTGCGTATCTTCATGGGTTTAGCAGGATACTATCGATGGTTAATCGAGGTATTTTCGAAGATATTGAATCTGATCACGGAATTGAAGAAGAAGGGCAAGAAGTTTGTTTGGAACGAGAAATAAGCGAAAAAATTTCGGAGGCTCAAGGAGTTGTTGACAATGGAACCGATACTAAAGGTCCCTGACATGGACGCGGACTTCTTGGTATGCACTGACGCATCCAAGGAAGGCTTAGGCGGAGTCTTGATGCAATACGGTCGAGTGATTGCATATATCGCGAGGAAACTGAGAAGGCACAAAGAGAACTATGCAACACATGATTTGGAGTTGTTAGCCATTGTTTATGACTTGAAGGTTTGGAGACACTACCTTGTTGGATGAAAATTTGAACTAAGGACAGACCACTGTGGACTACAACACATCTTTATGCAAAGCGAACTGAATGCACGACAATCGTGTTGGTCAGAATTACTTAGAGAGTATGACTTAGAGATTACTTACATAAAAGGAACAGTGAACCGAGTGGCAGATGCATTGAGTTGGAGACCACGCATCTTTTTGGTGTTGCCTCTTCAGACGAATCTACGTGAAAAGATTCTAACTTTATAGCGTGATTATGAATGGTACAAAGAGGTTGAGCGTTTTATCGGACAAAACACAATAATGGTACCAAGATTTGTAGGATTTACGTTTGATGACGATGGATTATTGAGGTTTAAAAATAGGATTTACGTACCACTGAATGACGAGTTGAGGAGCTTGATCCTAATCGAGGCTCTTAGATAATTATACATGGCTCACCCAGGAGTCACGAAGATGAGGGTGGACCTTAAACCCTTATTCTTATGGAAAGGAATGAAGGTAGACATAGTCAACTATGTGGCCAGATGTTTAGAATGTCAGTAGGTAAAGGTTGAACATAGACATCCATCAGGATTACTACAACCACATGCTATTCCAGAATCGAAATGGGAGGTTATTTCGATGGATTTTATTGTTGGATTTCCACTAACGGCAAGGAGACATGACTCGATTTTTGTAGTAGTCGACACTCTGACGAAGAGTGCTCATTTTATTCCTATGCGTACGACGTATCAGGCACCTGACATAGCTAGAGTTTTCATCAGTGAGATTGTGAGGGTGCATGGTGTGCCTAAGAGGATTATATCCGATCGAGGATCGGGGTTTACTGGAGGATTTTGGACGAGTTTCCAAGAGGCCTTGGGAACCCAACTTAACTTTAGTACTGCGTATCACTAGGAAACTGACAGACAGACTGAAAGAACGAACCAGAACTTGGAGGACATGTTGTGCATGTACGTTAAGGACCAATAAAAGCGGTGGGAATAATTCTTTCCACTGGTGGAATTCACTTATAACAACAGTTACCAAAGCACCATTAAGATGGCACATTTCAAGTTTCTTTACGGGCGACCGTGCTAGACGCCTTTGATTTGGGATCGGCTTGAGGATAGGGTCCTGGTGGGACCAGAAGCGATCCAAGAAATGGAAGAGAAAATGAAAACAATAAGACAAAGGATTAAAGAAGCGCAGGATTGACAGAAGAGTTATGCGGATGCATACCGTGTCGACCTTAGTTACGAGGTTGGCGATCGATTCTTCTTGCGGGTTAAACCGCATAAGAGTTCGATCAAGTTTGGAAAGGGAGCTAAAATATTGGACAACTGAGAGGGAGGG
>SNQJ01S0041848.1:32737-43252 GCA_010110895.2 Picea sitchensis
TTAATTTTATATATGTTTTTATTTATTTATTTATTTATTATTATTATTTTTTATAAGAATGTAAAATCTTACCACCAGCTAAGATTAGACCTAGACCTTATTTTCCTAGGCTGGGTGACACATTTTTTTTTTTTAAGGGAAAGGTTTCAAATCTTCCTTAACACTTTATTGTCCTAAAGCTATCTAGGTTTATCCAATTATTAACCAACCACGCGACGTGCCTTTCAGGATGCACTAGGTGCTCCAAGGTGCCACTCACCTCTTTCTGTTTCTCTTGCGTGACGTGCCCTTCAGGACGCACCACATGATCCAAGGGTGCCACTTTCCTCTTTCCATTTTTCTTGAGTGACGTGCCCTTCAGGACACACCACGTGCTCCAAGGGTGCCACTCGCCTCTTGAATGACTTGGTATACATCAAAAACCCCTGTAGTTAATACTCCGCCAGGTGATCTTGTGGGAGACTAAGGGCCTCTAAGGAATAATGCCCCTGCCTTATTGCACGCCCCTTAGAATCATCATGAGCTACTGTTGCAGTCTACCCTCACGACATCATGGGTCCTCTCGAACTAGGTAATTGTTAACCTACAGTTCGAGCCACGGTGGGAGTGCTAGTAGGCTATGTCAGGGCTATTGTCCACACCTCTCCGTCAACATCTCTGGTAGTCCTTCATGACCCCTCTACTCCACATGTGAGTTTGGTCGGAAAGCTATTGTCAGCCTACATCATCAATGAATCATGTCAGAATATATCCATAAACATATCATCTAATCAGATGCACTAATATCACATATAAAACAATCAAACCCCAACAGTTCACTCCCCGACTCGATCCAGACTCCAAGGGGTTCCATCGATGCCTCTGCATCCTCGAGGTACAAAATATTGCACACTCAGTAAAACTGAGTCAATAGCATATGTCTAAGTCAATGCAGCAAAACAACATGTCATCACCCATAACGCCTCATAATCAAAATCAAATTTTAATAGTATAATAATATGGATCACTTACGAGCAAGTGTCCTCAAATAATAAGTTCGCTCAGCGTGCATAAGAGAGGGATGTTACAACACATAACAAAACTAGAATATTCAAGACATCAAGCCCTATAATATTCAAGACATCATTGTTACTCCCTCCAAGTCATGCCATGACATTTCCATGCCTTTCCAACCCATGCCATTGTCATGTAGCTTCCCAAGATGGCACATAAAACCCTAGAATATTCAAGACATCAAGCCCTAGAATATTAAAGACATCATTTTTACTCCTTCTAAGCCATGCCATGACATTTACATGCCTTTCCAACCCATGCCATTGTCATGTAGCTTCCCAAGATGGCACATAAAACCCTATAATATTCAAGACATCAAGCCCTAGAATATTCAGTACATCATTTCCATGGCACATAACAACCCTAGAATATTGAAGACATAATTTTCATTCCATTTCCATGCCTTTCCATGCCATTTCCAAGCCATGCCATGCCATGCATAAAATTATGCCAAGCCATTTCATGCCATGCCTACAATATTCAAGACATCAACCCTTTGCATTGCCTTGCCATGCCATGCCTTTCCTTTGCATGACTTTCCTTGAAATGACATGCATTTAAATTCCTTTAAATGCCATGCCTTGCCTTACCATGACATGCCATGCCATGAATTTCCTTTCCTTACCATCCCATGCCATGCAAGACTTGTCATACCTTGCCTTGCCATGACATGCCTTGCCTTTCCTTACCATGGTATGGTATGGTATGCCGTGCCTTGGCATGGTATGCCTTTCCTTTCCATGGTATGGTATGGTATGCATTGCCTTTCCATTTCCTTGTATGGCATGGTATGGTATTGTATGTCTTGCCTTGCCATTCCTTGTATGGTATGGTATGCTATGCTATGCATTTCCTTGCCATTTCCTTGCCATTTCCTTGCATGGTATGGTATGGTATTGTATGGTATGCCTTGCCTTGCCTTGCCATTTCTTTGTATGGTATGGCATGGTATGGTATGGTATTCCTTGCCTTGCCATGCCTTGTCATGCCTTTCATTTTCTTTCCTTTCCTTTCATGGTATGGTATGGTATTGTATGGTATGGTATGGTATGCCTTGCCTTGCCTTGCATGGTATGGTATGGTATGGTATGGTATACATTTCCTTGCCATTGCCTTGCATGGTATGGTAAGGTATGGTATGAATTGCCTTGCCATTGCCTTGTATGGTATGGTATGGTATGGTATGGTATGCACTATATGGTATGGTATGCATATGGAAATGCTATGGTATGGTATGGTATGGTGTGCATTGTATTGGTATGGTATGGTATGGTATGCATTGCCTTTCCATTTCCTTGTATGGTATGGTATGGTATGCATTGCCTTGTCATTTCCTTGTATGGTATGCATTGACAATTGTATGGTATGGTATGGTATGCATTGAATTGCCATTGCCTTGCATAGCCTTGCCTTGATTTTCATGGCATGGTATGGTATGCATTTCCTTGCCATTGCATGGTATGGTATGGTATGCATTTCCTTGCCATTGCATGGTATGGTATGGTATGGTATGCTATGCCATTGCCTTGTCTTGCATGGTATGGTATGGTATGCATTGCCTTGCCATTTCCTTGCATGGTATGGTATGGTATGGTATGGCATTCATTGCCATGCCTTTTTCATGCCTTGAATGGCCTTTCCATGCCTTGCATTTCCTTGCCTTGCCTTGCATGGTATGGTATGGTATGGTATGCCTTTCCTTGCCTTGCATGGTATGGTATGGTATGGTATGGTATGCATTTCTTTGCCACTGCCTTGTATGGTATGCATTGGAAATGGTATGGTATGGTATGGTATTATATGGTATGCATTGACAATGGCAATGGTATGCATTGGCAATGGCAATGGTATTCATTGGAAATGGTATGCATTGCCTTGCGATTGTATGCTATGCATTGGAAATCGTATGGTATGGTATGGTATGGTATGCATTGTCTTGGTATGTTATGGTATGGTATGGTATGCTTTGCCTTGTATGGTATGCATTGGCAATGGCATGGTATGGTATGGTATGGTATGCATTGGAAATGGTATGGTATGGTATGCATTGTCTTGGTATGGTATGGTATGGTATGATATGCATTTCCTTTCCATTTCCTTGCATGGTATGGTATGGTATGTTATGCATTGCCTTGCCATTTCCTTGTATCGTATGCATTGGCAATGGTATGGTATGGTATGGTATGCTTTGGCTATGGTATGGTATGGTATGGTATGCATTTCCATGTCATTGCCTTGTATGGTATGCATTGGAAATGGTATGGTATGGTATGGTATGCGTTGGCAATGGAAATGGTATGCATTGCCTTGCCATCATATGGTATGCATTGGAAATGGTATGGTATGCATTGTCTTGGTATGCTATGGTATGGTATGCATTTCCTTGCCATTTCCCTTCATGGTATGGTATGGTATGGTATGCATTGGAAATGACAATGGTAGTCATTGGAAATGGTATGCATTTCCTTGCCATTGTATGGTATGCATTGGCAATGGTATGGTATGGTATGCATTTCCTTTGTATGGTATGGTATGCATTTCAAATTGTATGCATTGACAATGGCAGTGATATGGTATGGTATGGTATTGTATGCCTTGCCTTGCCTTGGCTTGCCTTGCCATTGTCTTGCATGGTATGGTATGGTTTGGTATGGTATTGTATGGTATGAAACTCATGATAAAATTCAAACTGGGACTCAGATAGGTGAACCGTCAGTTGCATTGGATATGGAGAACCAATTTTCAGCTAAGGGGACCCCTCCTCTGTCATTCCGTCCACCAAAAAACCATTTGTTGGAGTATCTTTGGAACTAGGGTTTTGCTCAGTCCTTATTACATATGTATGACAATTTAACACCTTGTTAGGCTAGACATGGAAAGGAAAGTGAAGGAAAGGCATGGCATGGAAAGGAATGGTATGGGAAGGCATGGTATGGAAATGCAAGGCATGGCATGACAAGACCTGGCATGGCATAGCAAGGGAAGGAATGACATGGAATGACAAGGCAAGGTAAGGCAAGGAAAGGAAAGGCATGGAATGGCAAGGCAAGGCATGGAATGACATGGAAAAGCATGGTATGGGACGACCTGACATGGAAAGGAAAGTCATGGCATGGCATGGCAAGTGAAGGCAAGGCAAGGCATGGAATGGAAAGTGAAGGCAAGGAAAGACAACGCAAGGCAAGGCAAGGCATGGAATGGCAAGGCAAGGCATGACATGGCATGGAAAGGCATGGTATGGGAAGGCATGGCATGGAAAGGCAAGGCATGGGATGGAAAGGAAACTGAAGAAAATGAAAGGAAAGGCATGTCATGGAAAGTGAAGGCAAGGAAAGTGAAGGTAAGGCAAGGAAAGGAAAGTCAAGGCAAGGTAGGGAAATTCAAGGCATGGCATGGCATTAAAATGAATGGGAAGGCATGGCATGGAAAGTGAAGGAAAGAAAAGGAAAGTGAAGGCATGGAAAGTGAAGGAAAGGAAATTGAAATCAAGGAATGTCAAGGAAAGGCATGATGTCACACATCAAAATGTCACACTTGAGTTTCACACCCTAAGTGTTTCAAGTGTCGCAAAGTGACATATGAACCCTATTAAGTGTCACATGCACTGTCACAAGTGTCACATGAACCTTACCTAGTTTTGAATTCACTTTTTTGAGTGTCGCAACCCCTTGAGACCATGAAATAATTTTTTAATGCAGACCCCCATTTCTCTTCCTCTGTGTTGTGCAACCTCCTGGTCAAGGATCTTCAATTCTGAACCGAATTGGCTCTCTGAGACCTTAATGGTATAATTTGTGAATTAGCACATGCCCCTTCAATTCTATGGCGCAGGTTCTATGGAACCTGCGGGCCCTCTTCTTAGCACTCTGGGTGCTCTTCAATTTGTGGGTGCTAGCTCCCCTTCACTAGCCCCTTCCTACATATGCCCCTGGGCTATGACCTCGTGCAAGTGAAGGATTGCGGGTGCATCCAAGGGTGGTTTTAGTCCAACCCTATTTTCACCCCACAATTCACTACAAGGCACCACGTATCCTTTTGTTGATATGGTGGTTTCGATTGCAGACCGCTCAAGAAATTTTAACACCCGATCATGTTCTGGCCCTGCAATTCTTCCCGACTCTCGATCTCTTGCTTTCAGCGATGATCCTTGATCAATGGTTGTTATCTATCCTCCTTTCTTATCTTTCACATGCCTTCCCAAACCTCCACGATATGTTGACACGTAGCTCCCTTCCAATTCAATGGCTATGATTGATTCTGGCTTTCCAGCCTTCAGGAGTTTCAAGTCTCAAACTATCACTTCCTCCTCCGTATCTATTTTCCGGAGTGGAAGATTTGCTGACACCTATCACTGCAGATGTGAAGCTACGATTTCCTCCGCCAATCCAACCTTCAGGAGTTTCAGTTCTCAAACTCTCATTTCTTCGAAATGCCAGATCGTTTGCCACACGTCATCCTCAATCAACGGTTCTACTTTCGCTTCGGGACTTTGGCCCTTTCGACCAGATCAACGGTGCTTTAGCTCTCTTTTCAATCAATGATCAAGATTCTACTTTGGGACTTTGGTGCTTTCACCCTCCTCTTTCCTTCGGAGTATTCCATACCCGGAGTCTTAGATATGGCACCACACGTCCTCCTTGAATCAACGACTCTCGTCCACTTCGAGACTTCGGCCTTCAGAAATCTCAACTCTCAACCTCTCCACATTCTGCTTTTTCTGGAGCATTTTACCTGAATTCTGCGATCCAATGACACATGTTCTCTCGTGGATCGACGGCTCCCAGCTTCTTTGGCTGTCCAGGCTTTGACAATTTCAAGCCTTCATCCTTCGCATTCTCTTAGAGTGATGTTGGCACAGGGAAAGACCTAAGGTTCACTCCAAGAGCACACCAACAAGCCCTATCTACTGGCCCTTTCGGCAGCACCTGTGAAGCAAATGCAGTCTCACCCGAAGAAACTATGAGGGGGTTGTAGGACAAAGATGTCTACAACCAAGAGGAATATCAAGTGGATCTAATGCAAAACACATTATAGCATTCATATATCATTTATTCTTCTAGATCTACTCCGCACAGCTATCTATCAGATCTAACACAACAATGCAATAATAGTATATCAAATGATAGAGAACAAAGCATCAATCACACACACGACACAAAATATACGTGGTTCACCCCCTCTCTAGGGATACGTCCACAGAACTGTGATTTATGATATATTAGGATGAATCATACAGTTCTTGTTTGTGCTCTTAGCTAACAGATCTTCTTTCTTCTTCTCTCTATCTCTCCCCTTCTTGCATACCAAGCTACAGGACTGATATTCACACCCAGCTGGAGATCTTACAATACCATAAGGATCTCATACTTAACACTTCTCTCTCACACACCAATAGTCTCTTACAATAGTAACAACAACAACAACAAAAATACTAGGACGAAACCCCTTTCCTCATCTAGTTTCTTATTTATATATTACAATAGCTCACCAACAGCCTTAGGCCGAAACCTACGTGTCAAAACCCTAGATACCAAAACCCTAGGTGTCTAAAACCCTAGGTCAACTTGACCCATATTTTCAGGGCTTTGCCAGCTTGTCTTTCCGTCCTTCTCGTGGGGTGCTCCAAAGCATCCAATGATGGTTTTTTTCTCTTATTGAGTTGTCCACGATCCATTTTCCTTGCTGATCTGTCATCCTCGATCTCCTCATCCAACAACTTGCTTTATCTTACTTCGCTCCTTCTTTTCTTCTCTTTTTCTCACTTCGACCCAATAACACTTACTGTGTCTCCCACACAATTTGCATTTGACCTTTTCTTCCTTGATCTTCACTTGCTTCCATACCCAAGGGCCAATAGGCCCCCAACACTCACCTGTGACTCATCCTGAGGCACTTCAGATATGATCCTTCTGTTTTACTTTGACTTTTAGATTGCGCAGTACAGTGTTTTCTCTCTGCTCCATGCCTCCTTTCCTTACCTTATGCAAACTATATTTTCTATGTCTGATACTCAGTTTCAACTGCACCTGGTACCTAGACCCTTTTCTCCTTGCTTCTACTGAGAGCTGCAAGGAAGCTTATTCTCATAGTACAACTTCAGTCGACTCCCATTCACCAAACTTTCCTTCCATTCTCCCTTCAATGTCTTCAGCTACGCAACTCCTCCTCCTGTAACATAAGAAATATCATATGGTCCTAGCCAATGCATTCTGAACTTTCCTGGATGTTTGATAAACTTACTATTATACACCAATACAAAATTACCTTACTTGAATACCTTCTTCTTGATGTGAGTGTCATGGTAGGCCTTCTCTCTTTCCTTATGAACTTGATGGTGGAATCCTGCAATAAACCTATCTTCCTCTAGCTTAACCAACTGGGCAAGCCTCTCCTGAACAATGCTAACATCATCCACACCTGTAAAAGAAGCGATTCTTAATCTTGGTACCAAGTATTCCATTGGGACAATGACTTCAAGGCCATAGACCAACCTAAAAGGGGTTTGCATGGTCAACTTCTTGAAAGTGGTTCTATAGGCCCATAGTACTGCTAGTACTCTTAGATCCTAGTCATTCCTGTTCACACTGCAAATCTTCGTAAGCGTTGTCTTGAAGATCTTGTTGAATGCTTCAATTGTTCCATTTGCTTGTGGATGGTAAGGCGTTCTCTTTTGATGATGTAATGAAAATTCCTCTGTCAAGGCTTCAACTGTCTTATTGATTAAATGTGTGCTTTGATCACTCATAAGGATCTTTGGGCATCCAAACCTGGTTATGATGTCATTAAATATGAAGTGCGTAGTTGTAGTTTCACTACAGTCCTTAACTACTCTTGCTTCGACCCATCTGGTCAAGTATTCGGTCGTAGTAATGATGTAACTTTTTCCTGTGCGCTTCCCTGGTGGGTTGATAGGTCCCACAAAGTCAATGGCCAATTTATGAAATGATTGTAGGGTCAGTTGCGGTGCTAATGGTATTTCATCTCTTTTGGATGGTTTCCCAACTCACTGGCATACGTTGCAGGCTCTGGAATAGTCTTTAGCATCTCTATGTAAGGTAGGCCACCAAAGGCCAACTCTAAGAACCTTTTGTGTTGTGGCTTTACCTGCGTAGTGTCATCCTACAATGCCTTCATGAACTTTGGCGAGGATCATCAGTCGTTCTTCTTCCATAACACATATTCTCAATATCTCATCATGCCCCATCTTGTATAGCTATCCAACTATAAGTGAAATGTATGTAGCACGCACTACCAGTTGTTTCTTCTGGGTGATGGTATACTCACTTGGTGCCATTCTTGTTAACAAGAACTGGACTATTTATGTGAAGTGATCATCAATCTTTCTAATGGCTAGCAAGTGTGCATCTGGCAGTATGTCCTTCAAATTAGTGGGCTCTTCGCCATGTTCCAACCTTGACAAGTGGTCAAGACCTTTGTTCATTCTTCCTGGCTTAACTACGATCTCAAAATAATATTCCTGAAATAACAGAATCCATATTCATATTCTCCCCCCAACACTGGCTTGTTGACAAGGTATTTCAACACAGAGTGGTCAGTAAACATTTTCAAATGACCTCCCAATAAATAGTGGCGAAATTTCTGCAGCGCATACACCGTAGCTAACCCTTCTCTCTCAGTAGTGGTGTAATTAATCTTAGCTGTGGATAGTTTCCTGCTAGCAAAGGATAACGGGTGGTCGATGTCTCCTATTCCTGGTTGTGCTATCACAGCTCGCAATGCAATGGAAGATGAATTGACATGTACATGAAATTTTTTTCTCCAATCTGGGAAAACCAGAATAGGCACAGTAACCATATTGTGTTTCAACGTGTTGAAGCTTTGTTGGCACTATTTTGTCCAGTGAAATTGACAGTCTTTCTTCAACATCTTCTCCATAGGTGTTGTAATCTGGGCATATCCTTTAATGAACTTCATGTAATATCATGTATGTCCTAGTGCAGTGTGTAACTATTTGAATGAAGTAGGAGGTGGTAAGTCGACGATGATGGAAATTTTAGAGGGGTCTACCAACAATCATTGCTTGCATACAATATGTCCTAACAACACTCCAAATGGTGAAAAGAAGATGCACTTCTTCAGGTTTAAGGCAATCTGGCACTGTCTTCATTTGTCCAACATTAGCCTTAGACATTCAATATGATTCTTCAAAAAACTAAACACAGTCCAATCATCAAAGTATGCTTCTAAAAATTTATGCAGAAACTCTTTGAATGTTTCGACCACCATCCTGGAAAATATGGTTGGGGCATTCTTCAGACCAAATGGCGTTATTTTATATTGATATGATCCTCACTCCATGGAAAATGTGGTCTTGTGGCAATCTTCCTTGGCGATCTAGATCTGATGGTTGTTACACATAAAAAAGACTCACTTTGATAGTGTCGCAAGTGTCATCATTACAAAGGTCACAAGTGTCACATTTTGCTCACAAGGTCGCAAGTGTCGCATGTTGCTCACAAGTGTCGCAAGTGTCAAAGAAAGCATGCTGCCATGATGCCTATGTCGTGCCTATAATGACATGATAAGGACACTTGAAACACCTCAAACATTTGATTTGGAAGAGGAGAAATGAGTCAGCAAGCTTACAAACCTTTTTCGATCTGAAAGCACCTCAAAAACTGAGTTTTTGGAGGGGAGTGCTCCCCTATACCTCTTCTGGGAGTGCTAGCGCTCCCCCTTACACTGTCTGGGAGCATTATAAATCTCTTTATCCCTTCTGTAGGAGCGCTCCTACCCTCAGGAACGCTGGCACTCCCCTAAATCCTACTATTACACATTATTTTCGTCATCCCTATGATTTTTAATGATGTAAACCTATATGTTGCCTTCAGAGGGGTCAATGGCCTGAGTTCCTAAAGAGAGAAGGGAGAAGAACGTTTCCTGAGAAAAGAAGTTGCATTTTCCTATGTAAAAACCTTATAAAAAAGAATGTTCGCAGGTTGCTATATAGGCAGGGTGCGAGAATGACCCATTCTCGCAGGTTGCACTATAGCCAGCATGTGAGGTGTTCGCAAGTTGCTCTATAGATAGGGTGCGAGAATTCCTGTACGTGGGAAAAATGAGCATTTTCTCGAATCTTCTAGAAGGAGAAGCTTCTATGGTGAGGTGGCATCCGAATGGTTTGGATATTACTCGCTTTAATGATTTGGTGGGATCATCCTAACCTCCTCACCTTATCCTCTTCAACTTATAAAAGGAGAGGAGTTCTCATGGAGAAAGTTAGCTTGGGTTAGCTTGGAATTATTAGATTGGTTGGAGTGGCTTTGAGATTTGCTTTGTCAAGATAGATTGTGAATATCATCAGATCTATGCTCTCAAAATTCTTGGAGTGAAAGTGTGTGGGGAATGAAGGACAATTGGAAGGGACCTTATGACATCAAGGCCATGGTTGTAATCTCTCTTTCACATTTAATATGATACAGTAATATGATTCTTTCCTAT
>SNQJ01S0041849.1:14051-28940 GCA_010110895.2 Picea sitchensis
ATGAGGAGTTATGTGACATTCCACATACCACCGGAAATGGCATGACAAGCACTATCCATCTAGGATAGTTTCACCAACAATTTCCTTGATATTCATCTCATTATTCCACATACAAGCATGGGTCCTCCAACCATTCTTCTAGGGTAAATCAATCTGCAAAGCGTCTTCCCGTGAGTGTTTTCACCATAAGGGGACCACTTTGAAGTTCATCCATTTGTGCACCTTATCAATCGTGATAAGACAATAATGAGAGCATGGGTCCTCCAAACATTCTTCTAGGATAACTCAATCCGCAAAGTGTCTTCCCATGAGGGCTTTCACTATAAGGGGACCACTTTGGAGTTCATCCATTTGTGCACCTTATCAATCATGATAAGAAAATAATGAGTCATCTATACATTTTTCCAACAATGCATCATATACCAATGAAACCACATTGATCCATCTTCATCATGTATCAATGACAACTCATTGATCCATCTTCATTTATGCATTCTCATCAAGGACAATACATATTACATTACATAAATCATCAATCAATCAATCATTTGGCATCAATCAATCAATCAAACCATTGGCATCAATGAAAACATGTGATCGGTTACATGGCAGGGTCCTATGTAGATGTGTCGGGGGCTGGGGCCTAGCTCTAGCCCTAATCTCCACCCAAAGAACCCACCTTTCACTTAAAATAAAATTTGTAGCCCATAGTAATAAAGGACCACCGAGGTCAGGCTAGTAGCCCAACCCTGCCAAGTCGCTCTGACCCAGAGCATAGGTCACAAGTTCGAATCCCTTAGACTCCAAAATATTTTTTCCACAACGACTAATGGAGGGGTGCCACATGGCATCCCATGAATAGCCCATGTAGCACCATGTTATTCGTGCAAAAAAATGTCAAGTGTAAAACAATGACCGGTCCACCTGTCTATTTAGTCAGCCATGTACCTGCCATGTCATCCCATTGCCACGTGTCGTACAGACCTTGCCACGTCAGCCTGTACCATGTGTCACCTTGGAAAGGGTACCATGTGTCACCCTTGACTCGTCCACCTGTACCTATCCACCTCATCTCTAACACACCCTTCCACGTCAGTTGTATGGCCATACGGCCTGTACAGTCACCTACCACGTCAGCACTGTATGTATTGTACAGTGAACATATTATTTTGCATGTTTGGAGAAACGAACAGACCGCGATATATTTCACATATGATGCCCATTTGAGCATGTTCAAGTTGTGTTGGGTTTGTATCGAAGAGACCTATGCACAAGTCCGTTTTGAATCCATTCTAAGAACTTTTATTTTTAGGCCTTCCTAGACCCATTTTGGTTCCTGGATCAATGGCTTTATGTTTGTGTTCTCAGCCTCCCATGTTGGTTTGATGTAGTCTAGGTTTAATTGTTTCAAATGATTATGTTAATAGTCTCTTATAAAATGATCTACTAATAGGAAAGAAAAAAAGGGAAATGTAAATGGTAAAGTTTGACAGTCCTCAGATTTTCATTGGGTTTTATATTGAACACTATAAAACCGTTGTCTTGGATTTGAATTATTAATAGAAAAACGTTTTGGATAATGATGGCGATTTCAACTTTCAATAAATATTATTGCATATGATAGAAAAATAATCATCTCATTCTCGTTCATTATCTCACTTTTCTCTCATTATACACCCACTGCCTTCCCAAATACATTTAAAACATCCCTTGTTCTATTACTATGAATTTCATTTTAAAAAATGAATGAAAAAAAAGAAAGGAATTCATGGATGATTTTAAGGGCTAAATTTCGCTCATGGGATAATTTTCCATGGTTTTTCCAAAAAAGAGATTCGTTATTTTAAAAATGATTCGCCCAAATTCTATAGGATAAAATTATTTTACCTTAAAAATCACCAAAATTTTATAAAAACTATATAAAATCCTTGGAAATTTGAATATTTTTACAAAAATATCGCCAAACATTTATAGTTGGCATATGAAGAATACGTAAGATTCTCCAAAGTTTCTACATTTTAAAATAAATTTCCATCCTTAAAATCATCCCTAGAAAGGATTAACAGAAAAGGAAAGGTACTAGATGATTACTGATGTTGGAAATTTGGATATGGATACATTTTTTTTTGTAAAGAAGTTACATCTTCACTTGTTTGAACAATATTTGTTATTCACTTCCCGTCCATGCTACCATTTTTTTCTAATTACAAAGCCCCCCATCTTCCCAATAGCCCTATCACTCCCTGTTCAAATGGAAATTGATTGTTGAGTTTAAAAGTATTGATGGATGGATTGCATGTGCTTTTGTTGTGAATGATAGAGCCAACCTTTTGATTTTATTTAGGTAGAGTATTGATGCATGGATTGTTAAGAGTTTTTCATAACATGATTGGAATATTGTTTCAGGATGAGTTTCTTTAGGAGAGGCATCAATGGCAGAGGTTCTAATAGAGGCAGAGGAAATAATTGGCAAAGAGGCCATAGAAGGCCATGATTTTTGATAAATTTTGATGTTGATCCTCAAGAACTAAATTAGTTTTTCCAATATAGGTTTTTAATCTAGTTGGCCAAGGAATTTTTCAACCCATACTTGAGAGGCCTCCTTTCCAGCCACGTCAAAATTTATCTAGTATTCATGTTCCGCCTCATGTGTCTATGCAGCCAGAACCACCTACCAATGATGGTTGGAAAGAAATTGTTCATCATCCTATAACTCATCACCATGGTTGGCCTACTATGTCGTTGTCATTACCCCCTCCTCCACCTCCAATAAATCCAAATTCTCAAGATGATCATGTTGTCTCACCAGTATAGTCCTCTCATGCAAGCAAAAGGCTAAAAACTGATGTTCCCAAGCCAGAGCTAGATAAGGGAAAAGGAGTGGCCACTCCCTCCAAGTCATCCAAAGATTCCTCTAAATATGTTTCCTCTCATCTCCATCTCAAATATGATTGTCCCCATGTCATCAGTGCAGTCCACCCACAAGGTTCCCATCAGTTGAAGGTTATTGCATAGGATAAATCAGAAATGGGATCAAAAGATGGCAACAGTGAAAAGAGGGAAAATGCCTCTCAGAGGAAAATATGGTTTTTAATGTTGATTAATGTTATTTTCTTTTTAGGACAGCCTTTTTATTTTGATAGTATTTTGGACAACAAATACATATTTAGACAGAGTTTTGGACAACATGGATATAATGTTATTTTTGGATATAGTCATGTTCTATTTTGATGATATTAAAATATTTGATTATTAATATGAGGATGGGAGTTACAAGGTGGATATTTGAATTAAATATTTGGGGTATTATACTTCATGTTTTGATGATTATTAAAGAAATGAAAATTGGAGTGACAAGGGGTCCCACCTATTTAGCTATTACTTAAATAGACACTTAATTATATATTATTAATTATTTGTCTCAACTAATTAGTTAGGCTAATTAATCTTAACAAAAGAAAGGTAGTTGAACTACCATAACTTATTGGCAAAGAATAAAAGCTCAACGAAATGAAGAGACAAGGAGTAAGAGAGAATAGAAGGAGAACTTCTGCTATAAGGTTTTCTTTGTACTTGTGAGATACTTCCATTCTTCATTAATTCTAAGTTAACTAGAAGGCTTAACCATCTTGAAGACAACATGGTCTTATTGAAGGCAACAAGATTCAAAACTAAATCATATTTTCTAGCAGATTGTCTTTAAAGGTGTATGATTTATCTTTGGCAGTCTATGTGTTCTTATTTGTTTATGGCCTAAATTTCATGACTGATAAAGAATATTTTGCAGAGTCAAGAAAGAACATTTTATGGCAAGTTGATGCAGATATTTAGCTTCAGTTTTCTTTTTTTGTCAATGTCTTTTTGTATGGTTCCCATCAGAGTTTTCTAAATATGACTTTGGTCCCTACCCTCGTAGGGGTTTGTAAAGAGAATTCAACTTTGTATCTCATAACGAAATCAATATAAAAATCAGATTTCTGATTTCAATCTCACATGTGTATTATGATGATTTGGTTCAGATTTTTCTTTCATCGTTGTCTTTTATCTATGTATACACTTATGTAATTTCTTTCTTAATTTATTTCTTTTGCATAGTTACGTATAATATATATAAAACCAGCCTTGGTCCCTCGTAATTAATACTTGTGGATTAAGTGATTGTTTTTTTGTTTTTTTTTTAAGGCTATAAACCCTGGGTAAAATTCCCAACTATCTTGCCTTATCCTAGCAAGATCTGAAAATGCTTGAGTAAGTTTCCTCATACCTTTTCCTCAACAAGTTTCACTGTATTTTTGTGTTCTCTTCTATATTTTGTTTTTTCTCTCATTTCGTTCTCAGCATAATTCGAGTCAATGGTATCAGAGCAGTCTTCTCCTTTTCATTTCTCAGAGCATGTCCCCGACGAGGTCAAGGTATAGATATTTGAGTCTTGAGATAGTTTCGCTTGAGGACAACCTCTCTTTCTAGTCCAAGTGACCTCCCATGGTGGAAGAAAAAAGAGATGATAGAGAAGAATATCCTTTCAATATGTTGCTCAAGGAAGCCCTCGTACAACAGAGGAACAAGATGATGGAAAAATTTGTTCATATCCTTTTAAGACTGCCAATGGCGACGACCGAGGCATATTCAACAGGTAACGATTTCGTAGGTGTGGCACCCTTAAAGGTACAACTCAATTTGATATCTCCTTATTTGAACACCATATAGATGCAGATGCTCTAGAAAAATGGTTGAATCTGCTAGAAGGTTATTACTACATCCAAAAAAATTCTGACAGTGAAAAGGTCACCTTTGTGCTCATTAAATCCCTTCCCCATGTCAAAGCTTGGTGGGAAGGTTGCTAGGAGAGGTACACCATGGATAATCTACACCATTAAGGAGAGGACCCACTTGGGAAACCTTTGTAGATGCCCTAAAGGAGTATTTCTACCCTATCAGAAACTATGATGACCAGTACATGAGATGGACGACAATGCATCAGAAAAGAGATCAGAGGGTGCCATAGTACACTAACATCTTTCATACCTTGTGCTCAAATTTCAGTATCAAATACTCCAAGAAGCACCTCATTTTGAAGTATCGCAATGGTCTGCACAGGTACATCAAAACATAGATGGATTTCTTGGACATCTCCTCATTGGGAGCTACTTATCGATATGCAATCAAAATTGAGAAAAAAATTCAAGCAACAAAGTAAGAAGGAGTTCAGGTTTGAAAATACACCACAAAAAAATCATGGCAAAGGAAACCCTAACTCATATAATGAAGGACAGGGAAAGGAAGTCCAAGCTCAAGAGAGTCATTCCAAGACGTAGTTGAAGAAGGGTAACGAGAAGTCTAAGAAAG
This sequence comes from Picea sitchensis, assembly GCA_010110895.2. Lineage (NCBI taxonomy): Eukaryota > Viridiplantae > Streptophyta > Pinopsida > Pinales > Pinaceae > Picea > Picea sitchensis. The sequence goes on from SNQJ01S0041849.1 coordinate 19,398, forward strand.
ACACCAGAAAGTGGTGTGAGTTCCACAACAACCCCGGGCACAACATCGATGAATGTCCCTCGAAAAGATCATTGGTGGGCAAGCTCAAAGAAAAAGAATTGGAACATGACTTGAGCTCTTATTCAAAGAAAAATAAAAGAAAATAGATCATTGATGCAGAACCTACTGCTACTATCATAGCCGCAACAATACAAATAGAATAACCAGAGGAGCTTGAGGAGGGGGAGAGCCTCTTCCACTCGCATATGTGGGTAAATGGGACCCCACTACATTTCATTGTTGACAGCGGGAGTCAGAAGAAACTGATCTCAATGCGTTTTTCAAGAGATTAAAGCCGCCACAATGCCACACCCCCAACCATACACCATTGGATGGTTGAGTCGGGGATGCGAAATCCATGTTAGCCACCAATGTCGCCTATCCTATGACATCAAGCCCTTCAAGGATGAGGTAGTGTGTGATGTTTCCCCACTTGAAGTCTCTGATGTTATTTTAGGACAACCATATATGTGGAAACATCACGCTATCTATGAGTCTCAAGCTTACAGTGTCATTGCTACTCTGGGAGGTCATCTCTACAGGTTACTAGAGGTAGGTCCGATTACTGCCACTTCATTGATCTTGGAAAAACAATTCCACAAAGTAATATCTCAAACCACAAAGTTTTCCTTCTTCATGATCCAGTCAGATGATGAAAAAGAGGTCATTGCGACCACTACAACCTTGGACCAAGATGTTTCTATCCAGCAGAAGTAGGTCGATGAGATTTTTTAGGAGCATGAAGAGAATGAGAGTATTCCACATGTTCATCATAGCTATATTAGCCATGACTCGCTTTAGGTGTGCTTGGGGTTCCAACTGTCATCCCCCATTGATATAGCTCTTCTTGTTGCATCTTCACCGACATAGTACTCCCACACTCAGAACAAGGAAGATCGTACAACCAGATTTGTTGAATGGATCCAACACCTCCAAGAGGTTCATGACATCCTTCCATGGGAAAAGTACAAGCATGTCATCTTCTTCAAAAATCAAAGTGACTCACTGAGGTTCAGATTCAGCATAAGTTTCTCTTGAGGGAACTTGACGCAATGGGGACAATTGCTTCGTAAGGGGGAAGGAATGATCCAGGTGGATCTCGGTGGCCAACCACCTTTTCCACTAAATCAATATTTTGAGCCTATGGTTTTGATAAACCATTTTATTCACCCTTTTGATGGGGAACGGAATGTAATACCATCTTCATTTGTTAATTACAGACATTGTGTAATGATCTTACGTACATGTCTACAACATAGCGTTAATGCACTGGATCCCATTAGAACTTTGCAGTTAAGTGCACTCGTGCTAGAGTAGTACTGGGATGGGTGACTGCAGGGAATTCCTAGTGTTTTACATGCCTATGTCATTTTATAAACTTAGATTAATTTATCCCACATGCATCATGGGAATTGTTATCCTCTCACTCTCTCATATATAATTGAGGTGAAGGAGACCCTTTAAGCATGCAATGGAATGTGATGTAAATATTATTGCGAATGAAGCGTAGCTAACATCTCTCTCTTTTCAGAGATAAGATACATCATTCTGTGAGTTTGTGTTCTATAGTGTTTTTCTCTCTCATTCATTAATAGAAGTTGGGTTTCACTTTATTTCTGTGGTCTCTTCTATATTTTGTTTTTGTCGCATTTCGTTCTCAGCATAATCTGGATCAGTTTCATGGTTAAAACTTGGTGATCATAAAAAGAGTTCATTTTCTTGCCTCTTTTGGTTCTTAGGAATTTTTTGTGTTCTTGTATTTTAGTGTTTATGTTTTTGTGGTTTTTTCTTTTGTAACAAATAAAATAATAAGTACATTACATTAAGGAGGCAAGTTCCAAATGAAAACAAAAGGTTTTGAATAATGGGTTGGGAATGTGATAAACGATGGCTATGGGAAAGGTGGGAAGCTACGGTGTACCTTCTTGAAAATCATGTTAGAATGGAGTCACATTTTGCAACTTGAATACATAAAATGTGAGAAATAATGCGTTCAAAACATGGTGAGAAGTGAAGGAATAAACCAATAATAACTACTTGGGTGGGTAGAGATTAAAAATGATAAGAGAAAAGAATGAATCAGTTTATACAATAAAAAAATATGTGGGCTCTTGATCCTAGTGGGGAAGGGCAGGATGGGTGCCAAAAGGTAAAGTGTGATCAAATAGGGCATCCCATTATAGGAATATTTCTACCAATGAATGAGTGTGACAGGTGACTCAAAAACAATGAGGCAGTTTAGGGTAGAGATCGAAAAATGATAAGAGAAAATCATGAATTACTTTATGAAATCAAAGAGTGTGAGGGTTGTCAATCCTAGTGGGGATGGGAAAAATGGGTGTCAAAAGAAAATTTGTGCTAAAATAGTGTAGCCCATTATAAGAATAGTTGTACGATTGAATGAGTGTGATGGGTGACTCAAAAATGGTGGGGAAGCTTGCATGGTTAGCATGGAAACTAAAGGAAAATTCAAGGATATAAATATGGCCAAAATGTAGCATTGAATCTACATGACCAAAGAGATGATATTCATGAGAGTAAACCATAGGTACCAAAATATAAAGTTCAATGTCTTGAATCCAAGGAACACCAATTAGAATGTCTTTTTAAGATTCTTTATAAGCTATAAAAATAATGGAAATGGTTTTAACCTTAAATTGTTTAATGATATCATGTGTGGTGGAATAATCTTTGGTTGTCAACCATGACATGACAAGAATTGAATCGTTCCTTCCAAGTGGGAGAGGGGATGGCTAGGAGGAATTGAAGATATTTCCAAAGAAATAGAAGCAAATGACATGCTAGTGTTGAACTTGGATTAAGAAATAAGTTCAATGGGAACACCAAAAGGGAGAAGTATGACAAGAATTGTCTAAGGAAGTTATGGCCTATAAGAATTCTTCACTTGAATGGAATATAGGGGTGTAGATGTGGGAGTACATTCACACATGAGGGAAGAAAGGGGTGCTCGGGTGCATAGGTACAACATCAATATCCAAGTCTAACTGGGTCCAAGGGTCTTAAGACCTGGGCTTAGGAGGAGTTGAGATAATGAAAATGGTGGTAGTAGCCACATAGGTCATTTTTTACAGAGCAATGGAGACAATGGTTCCATGGTAAAAAATCAACCCTAAAAAGGGTGTCACTAGAGTATTTCAAGGAGTTATGGCCTAATATATATCTTCTCGATAGAGAATGAGTAAAGAGTCATGAGGATGAGAGAAAAATTTTTGATAAGGAGGAGGCACCAAAGTTGGAATTGACAGCGGGAGTCAGAAGAACCTGATCTCAACGATTTTTTCAAGAGATTAAAGATGCCACAATGCCACACCCCCAACCATACACCATCGGATGGTTGAGTCGGGGATGAAAAATCCATGTTAGCCACCAATGTTTCCTATCCTATGACATCAATCCCTTAAAGGATGAGGTAGTGTGTGATGTTTCCCCACTTGAAGTCTCTGATGTTCTTTTAGGACAACCATATATGTGGAAATGTCACGCTATCTATGAGTCTCAAGCTTACAGTGTCATTGCTACTCTGGGAGGTCATCTCTACAGGTTACCAGAGGTAGCTCCGATTACTGCCACTTCATTGATCTTGGAAAAACAATTCCACAAAGTAATATCTCAAACCACAAAGTTTTCCCTCTTCATGATCCAGTCAGATGGTGAAAAAGAGGCCACTACGACCACTACAACCTTGGCCCAAGATGTTTCTATCCAGTAGAAGTAGGTCGATGAGATTTTTTAGGAGCACGGAGAGAATGAGAGTATTCCACATGTTCATCATAGCTATATTAGCCATGAATCGCTTTAGGTGTGCTTGGGATTCCAACCGTCATCCCCCATTGATATAACTCTTCTTGTTGCATCTTCACCGACATAGTACTCCCACACTTAGAACAAGGAAGATCACACAACAAGATTTTTTGAATGGATCCAACACCTCCAAGAGGTTCATGACATCCTTTCATGGGAAAAGTACAAGCATGGTATCTTCTTCAAAAATCAAAGTGACTCACTGAGGTTCAGATTCAGCATAATTTTCTCTCGAGGGAACTTGACGCAATGGGGACAATTGCTTCGTAAGGGGGGAGGAATGATCCAGGTGGATCTCGGTGGCCAACCACCTTTTCCACTGAATCAATATTTTGAGCCTATGGTTTTGATAAACCATTTTATTCACCCTTTTGATGGGGAATGGACTGTAATACCATCTTCATTTGTTAATTACAGACATCGTGTAATGATCTTACGTACATGTCTACAACATAGCGTTAATGCACCGGATCCCATTAGAACTTTGCAGTTAAGTGCACTCATGCTAGAGTAGTACTGGGATGGGTGACTGCAGGGAATTCCTAGTGTTTTACATGCCTATGTCATTTTATAAACTTAGATTAATTTATCCCACATGCATCATGGGAATTGTTATCCTCTCACTCTCTCATATATAATTGAGGTGAAGGAGGCCCTTTAAGCATGCAATGGATTGTGATGTAAATATTATTGTGAATGAAGTGTAGCCAACATCTCTTTCTTTTCAGATATAAGATACCCCATTCTGTGAGTTTGTGTTCTATAGTGTTTTTCTCTCTCATTCATTAATAGAAGTTGGGTTTCACTGTATTTCTGTGTTCTCTTCTATATTTTGTTTTTGTCTCATTTCGTTCTCAGCATAATCCGGATCAGTTTCATGGTTAAAACTTGGTGATCATAAAAAGAGTTCATTTTCTTGCCCCTTTTGGTTCTTAGGAATTTTTTGTGTTCTTGTATTTTAGTGTTTATGTTTTTGTGGTTTTTTCTTTTGTAACAAATAAAATAATAAGTACCTTACATTAAGGAGGCATGTTCCAAATGAAAACAAAAGGTTTTGAATAATGGGTTGGGAATGTGATAAACGATGGCTATGGGAAAGGTGGGAAGCTATGGTGTACCTTCTTGAAAATCATGTTAGAATGGAGTCACATTTTGCAACTTGAATACATAAAATGTGAGAAATAATGGGTTCAAAACATGGTGAGAAGTGAAGGAATAAACCAATAATAACTACTTGGGTGGGTAGAGATTAAAAATAATAAGAGAAAAGAATGAATTACTATGTGGGCTCTTGATCCTAGTGGGGAAGGGTAGAATCGGTGCCAAAAGGTAAAGTGTGATAAAATAGGGCATCCCATTATAGGAATATTTCTACCAATGAATGAGTTTGACAGGTGACTCAAAACCAATGAGGCAACTTAGGGTAGAGATCGAAAAATGATAAGAGAAAATCATGAATTACTTTATGAAATCAAAGACTGTGAGGGTTGTCGATCCTAGTGGGTATGGGAAAATGGGTGTCAAAAGAAAATTTGTGCTAAAATAGTGTAGCCCATTATAAGAATAGTTGTACGAATGAATGAGTGTGATGGGTGACTTAAAAACGGTGGGGAAACTTGCATGGTTAGCATGGAAACTAAAGGAAAATTCAAGGATATAAATATGGCCAAAATGTAGCATTGAATTTACATAACCAAAGAGATGATATTTATGAGAGTAAACCATAGGTACCAAAATATAAAGTTCAATGTCTTGAATCCAAGGAACAACAACTAGAATGTCTTTTTAAGATTCTTTATAAGCTATAAAAATAATGGAAATGGTTTTAACCTTAAATTGTTTATTGGTATCATGTGTGGTGGAATAATCTTTGGTTGTCAACCATGACATGACAAGAATTGAATCGTTCCTTCCAAGTGGGAGAGGGGATGGCTAGGAGGAATTGAAGATATTTCCAAAGAAACAGAAGCAAATGACATGCTAGTGTTGAACTTGGACTAAGAAATAAGTTCAATGGGAACACCAAAAGGGGGAAGTATAACAAGAATTGTCTAAGGAAGTTATGGCCTATAAGAATTCTTCACTTGAATGGAATATAGGGGTGTAGACGTGGGAGTACATTCACACATGAGGGAAGAAAGGGGTGCCCGGGTGCGTAGGTACAACATCAATATCCAAGTCTAACTAGGTCCAAGGGTCTTAAGACCTGGGCTTAGGAGGAGTTGAGATAATGAAAATGGTGGTAGAAGCCACATAGGTCATTTTTGATGAAGCAATGGAGACAATGGTTCCATGGTAAAAAATCAACCCTAAAAAGGGTGCCACTAGACTATTTCAAGTAGTTATGGCCTAATATATCTCTTCTTGATAGAGAATGAGTAAAGAGGCATGAGGATGAGAGAAAAACTTTGGATAAGGAGGAGGCACCAAAGTTGGAATCTCCAAGCGTAGTTGAACATAAGGAAATTCATAATCCAAAGGATTGTGATTTATGTGAGTAGAGATTTTGAAAATTGTGGCAGAGGCCACACACCAAATTTGAGAAGAAGAGGCATTGTGTGAGAAAAATAAAAAAGGGAAAATAGTGTTCAAGAAAAATGGAAAAAGTAAAATTTTCTATGGCATCAAATTCTATGGAGGATCACAACATGTTCATATAAAAAACTTACAGGTCCTTGTCATTGGTAGAAATTACACTATTCTTGGAAAATAGAACATTTTTTGAGTGAGCAATGGATGGGGTTATGGTATACGAAATGTAAAAATGATAATCATTTGGAGATTAAACATTAGTAAGTGCTTAAAGTTAGTAGCAAGAGATTGAAGAATAGCAAGGAGGTTCAAACAATAGTGAGTGTAATAATTGATCATTCCACAAATGGCATAAGGATAATTATTAATTTATATTTAAATCAAATGTTGTGTTTTCGTGCATGGGTGGGTGGACCCTAGTGGGTATTATGGCTATCCATTGTATGGGTGGGTTCAAGCAGATCAAGGGTTGGGGAAGACTAAGAAAAAAGTGTGACACTAGGATGAAGAGATCAATGTTGCAACTTACAAAAATTTGGGGTCTTATAGAAATGATTAGTACAATGACCCACCTCATCATAGATGACACGGGTGTGTTTATTACTAATGTGGAGTTCATGTTTTTGCATTGACTACCCTTGGATAAGGTTCAAATTTTCAATGCTCTCTACCTCTGTAAGTGAAAATTCACATTCTCACTACTCGAGAATACGAATGTACAACCTCACTCCACAATAACGCAAATGCACATCGTCAACCCCCTCACCCCCCTATCGACCACCCTACCCATGCACCCTGGCACCCCCCCTGCTCCTCGCCCACCACCCCACCCATCCACTTGGGAGGTGATGGTGTGTATTTTTGTGTACCATAACTACACAACCTTACACCCAACCCAAAAAGTGAAAATTCACCCCCTCACAGACCCACCCCAAGGAGTGAAAAATTGCCCCCTCAGACACCCACCAACCACCCCCTAGGCATAACAAATGCAACCCTCAACCACTAGAAGCACAAATGTATACCCTCACACCCCATCACTAATCCCCTAATACCAAAAATGCACATCATCATTTTACATCACACACCCTCCTAAGATGTGAGGGTGTGCATTGTATGATATTGACATGTGTTATATAATATGATAAATTATAGGTTAATAGATATAAGGAATCTAAATAATTAAGTAAATGAAATGAAATTTTAATCCACGCCAACAAAAAAATAGCATTAACCATGTAGCTAAGATAAGGATGATGAATAAACCCTACCTACAAGTATCAAAAAGGAATTGGAAAAAAAAAAATCCAAAATCCATTAATTACATATCAAAATTCCAAATTACAAGGTAGAAACCTAGAATGCCTTGAATAAGTAATAATCAATGGGGAATCATTGTTTAATATATTAGTTGAATTGCTCCTATGGTCTATTAGTTGAATTGCAAGACTTTCTAATAAGACTCACAATATGAAGGGTCAATATGTACTCACTAAGTCGATGAAATATCTAAAAAGTGATTGACCAATGATTTTAACTACACAGATGATGTGGGTTGAACACGGTCTTCCACCCAGGACAACCTGGAAGAGAGTTGGTCTTTTATTTCTTTCGAAATTAGAATTGATTGTGCAAATATCTATCTATGGTAGATATTCTTCTAGCCGTGAATCTGCATGGGGTAGATATTCTTCTTCTAGCCGTGAATCTGCATCTGAACCTAGATATTTTCTACTACACTAGGACATAGACCCTCCTCTTGGAGACTAACCTTTTCCAAGCTTAGTTTTATTCCCCCAAAGATTGGGGAAATGGAAAAATCAGTCAAGCCAAAAGATATCATTGGTATAGATTATATAATTAATACCCTCTATTTATTTATTTCACTTCCTTCCATTTAGTGCTCGTCTTTTTATAACTTCCTTACTTCCTCTCAACACTATTTATTTCTTTTGACTTCATTTTCTTTCCTTGCTCTTCTCCAAACCTACCAGTTACATCCTATGTTTCTCTTGATGTTTCCTCGATAGATTTATTTTCCTCCTCTTCTATAGCCTTACTTTTTGCTTCCTTTGCCTCTTTTTGGGCTACCTCTACAACTTTGAGATTTAATTGGGTTTTAAATTCAAGAAGTAAGTGTATAATTTCATATATAAATAGAAAAAGCAAAATAGATGCAAAACATCTAGTTTCTGCTTAATTTCCAGAAGCATAAGAATCAAATTAAATGTAAGACGTAGAGTTTTGTAATTCTAATGCCCTCAAATGTAAGGCGTGGATTTTTGTTGGTCCTACACCTTCAGATGTCTCACTAGCATGCATTCCTGTCATTGATATGGCTAGGAAGATCTAACTAGAGAAAGTCTTCATTGAATCAATCTGGAGGGAGACTCATGTGTCAATGGGGGGGTCCAATAGATCACTGAATTTAGAAAAGTATGCACAAGCTAAGGAAACTTGCAAACTTGTGTCGTTTCAAAAGTTTTTAGCTTTTTTTGAAGTGCATGTAATTATAAAGTGTTGAAATTGCAGAATGTGAGAGCAACACAAAGTAAAATGCATAGAGCAGTGCAAAGACACACTAGTGTGCAAGTAGTGGTTAGGGATGGAATCATTGAAATACAAATTCCAAAAGCAACTTTAGGAATAATGTTGAATTTAAATATTATACCAACTCTGAGAATAATAAGTATTCATTGAAGAAATCTATTTAATATGAATGTCTTAGAGGATAAGCATTTGATAACAATTTGTAAGATAAACATTTGTAAGCAATTTTTAAGATAAGCATTTGTAATAAACTATGTTTCTAATGAGGTTCAACAATTCTAGTAATAATGAGTTTTAAACATTCTGAAAGCTTTGAATGATAAATACGTAACTAGAAATAATTTTAAAAAATGTTTTTTTCATTGTTAATTAAATTATGTGAAAACATAAATGCATGAATATTCTTTCAGACAACAACTTTTACAGCATAAGTATACTATGCATGCAACAGATGGATCACGCTACCATATGGCATCATTATTAAAGGATGTACAAACAATGACAATCTTTGTTAGTTGTTACATGCATGGTGAATAAACCGTAGTAAAAATTACTCTAATAATAAATTAGTAAGAGGAAATAAGTGTTTATGTGAACACA
>SNQJ01S0041849.1:29346-40502 GCA_010110895.2 Picea sitchensis
ATTTTTTTGCGGAGCTGCAAAGTAATAAGAAAACATACCAAAATGCACCAAAATATTAGGCAAAAAGCACCAATTAATCTACAGTTAACTTCAAGTGAAATCTATAGTCCCTAACGGGAGGCATGGACTAATAAGGGGTATTCCCTTTGAATGAGGAGAATTGTTGCGAAAGTCATTTTCTATCCAAGAAAAAGAGGAAGGTTTGGGAGATCTAGTTTGAGGTCGATTTATTGTTAAAAATCGTTTAGTATTGTTTGTTTGCTAGAATTCATAATTCCCCTACAACAATATTTTTCTTTCCTCTTATCCATGTGTGAACAAAAAAATGTGGTAAAAGAGTTGATAAAAAAGTAAATGATGTACTATGGACAAAAAAATATTTAATTTTATTAGATGAATTGTCAAAATTATATTTATTAGTGTAACTATAATAAGTAATCAAACATAGTTATTTATTTGATGAGAACCCTCCAGAGATCTAATTTTTTAAAAGTCACATTTAATGGTTGTTTTTATCTTCATTTCAAAAAATGTTGCTTCATAATCACCTCTTTTTATGTAGGTTTTTTATAATTTGAATTTTTTTAGCTATAAAGTCAACTTTTTTTTTCAAATGTTGTTTTTTAAATTTTTTAAATTTTAGTTCAAAATGTCTATTTTTTTTAATGATGTGTTTTTCTTGTTTTTCAATGTTAACGAAAAAAAAAACCTAAAATTTATTTTTTTACCATTAATAAATATGTTATATGTCATTTGTTTTTTATAAGTTTTGATTTTCATCTAATTATTTATTATTAATTAATCTTACTATGAAAAACATAAATTTCATTATCTTTAAAAGATAAGTAAAACACTTATAATTGTTGTGAAAATGATGTAATTAAAGAAAAGCTAGTAAATTAATGTAATGATGTAATATGGAAGTCTAGAGGAAATAGAAAGTTGTAAAACACTTATAATTGTTGTGAAAATGATGTAATTAAAGAAAAACAAGTAAATTAATGTAATGATGTAATAGGGAAGGCGAGAGGAAATAGAAAGTTTTTGGAAAGCCTCCATTTCTTCTTCCCAAAATGGAAAAAAAAAATTGTCATCCTCTGGATGTTTTCCTTGAATGTGGTTGCAACAGATGTTTTCCTTCTCCTTCCTATCCACTCAATGGAGAAAAATCTTTAGTCTATTTTTATACATTGCATCACCAATCTGTGCAATAAGAGTATCCAATATAAAGTAGATTTTCTCTATTTATGGGCATGCTCATTGTCTATGAATGCACGAACCCTATTATTTGATCTCAATCCAACTACATCCTAGATTATTTTTCAACCCCTTGTCTTTTAGCATTTCTCTTGCCTTTCTTACATTCTCCCACCTTCCGGTGGAAACAAAGATGTTTGCAAGCAACACATAAATTCCAAAGTTTTTAGGTTCTAGCTCAAGAAGATTTTTTAGGACATGTTTTGCCAACTCTATTTTGCAATGAGATATGTAGGCAACGAGTAAAGTCCACCATACCTCACTATAAGGTTCTACTAGCATGGTAGAGCAATTGTATGAGTGGATATTTTTTGGCCGCACCTAGGGTGGAGCATCTCCTATCCCATCCCATCCACCCTCATCTATCCCCCTTCCCCCACTCATCACCCTCCATCCCCTTCCCATACCACATGTTTCTCATATGGCACAACACATTTCGCCCTCCCTTCCCCATATAACCTTCTGGTTGTGACATGTTTATATGGGGAGGGGAGCATGGAACACACCATGCCATATGAGCAGTGCAGGATATGGGAGGGTAAGGGGTAGGGAGAAATGATAAGGTTATGTGGAGGGTAGAACACACAAATTTATAGGATCAACACGAGGTATAAGAGGGAGAGGGATGATAGCAAGGTATGTGAGAGAGGTGCAAAGGGGTGGATGGGAGAGCATGGGGGTTTTGGGAGGGATATAGGGGAGGTGATTCCTAGAATCACTACCCACCCCAAAAACACCTTTTTTCTAGTTTTTGTGCTTTTTGTTTTTTTTTTTATAGTTTTTTTCCACCAAATTATAGTAAAAATAAGCTCCCCCCCAAAAAATGTATCTAATATTTTTCTTTTAAAAAGTTAAAATTTGTGAATGTGAGGAAACTCATGACAAGTCAGGGGCCTCGATACCCTCCCCCACCTGGCATCCACACGACCCTCCACAACCATCTCCCGCTCATCCCCACGCCCCCTCACTTAAATGATTGACTAGGACAAATATCTTCCTTATATGCGACCGTCCTCATCTTTCCTTTTTATCATTCCTTACGTTCGAGTGATGAATGCATACAACCATTTGAAATTAGTGCCAGTTATGGCATCGCACGATACCATCCTAGCTCCATGGTGACTCTTCCTCCTGGTTATCTATTTTATGCCCCTCTATTGTCACATTTCCTTCTCTTTGCTCGTGTTTTCCTTCTAGTTTCACTCTTTCTTGACCTCTAGACTATCTCTTGTTGTTTCCCACATTGTCCTCCCTCCTTTTCTCATTCCACACTTCATTTTAGTGTAATGTCCCCACTTTGGGACATCATCACAGTGCAGAGGTTTATGATGACCAGAGTAGCCAGATGGATGTTATAGCGAGTATAAGGGGTTATTGAGAGGCATTGTGGGGTCCATCTTGCATTTCTCATCATATTCCATCATTATGATCCATTCCTCATAGGTTGGCTTTGGTTCCATTGCATTCTGACGATTTCCATAATTTTGACTATTTTGAGCTATAAGTTAATTGAATTCACTAAAGAGGTCATTTTGGGCACATTACTTGGAGGAATCTCTCAGTGTAATATCTCATTGGAATCGAGAGAAGAAACACTACAGGATGGGATGATGAGAAGTGACTTTCAGTGGTCAAGGAAGCCACAAGGAGAGATAAGGAGCTGTTTAGAGGTAAAAAGGTTAATTAATTAATTAAAGTGATTTAATTAATTAATTAAATATTAATAAAATGAAAGTTACTTTGGAGGGACAAGGTGAGCCAAAAATTATAAAGGAAAGGAAAGGGCCTCTACTCATTCATTCATGTATGATCAAATTTTCATACCTGGCTTCTAGATAGTGAACCCAACATTGGGGGTTTTGAGGGTTTTGACTTAACAAACCCTAGAGGACGATTCGGTGGTGAAATATTCCACCTAGCTTGTCCCAAGCTTGGCCTCAGATATGCAATATGCTCCCACACCATTCTAGTTCCAGATCTACTCAGTTGTAGGAGGATTCCACATCAGTTACTTGTGCAGATAAAGAGAGGGCGCACCAGTTGGGGGTTTCTAGCAAGGGGGGTGGGGGTGTGCACCAATCTTATAGAGAGATTCATTGCAGGTGATTGGTAGGGATTTTGGAGATTCTATCACCTGGGTATTCATTGCAGGGCTTTGGACATCAAATCTAGTCCATTCTTGAGGAGTTATCATGGCTAGATCATCATATACAGATTGGGACGACTTTAGAGAGAGAGAGGACGATTTGGTGATTTAGTGATTTGCATATCTAGGAGGCTATACCTCATATCTGACCTTGAAACTTCTTCCTGTGGTTTGTGATTGCTTGATCTATCATTTTGGAGAGTTTCAGGAGGTTTGGAGGCCTCATTCACCCAGGCCGAATTATCTAAGGTTTCAGGCATCCAGGGGGGCGCACCATTCAATGGAGGAGTTCAAATCCACAGGGTTTGAGAGTGACTTTGGAGATTTGGGCACCTGGTTTGTCCTTACAGTTTCCTGATCTATCAGTTGGCATATTTCTTGGGGTGATTGGACACTTTTGGCAGCAGGGCCGAATTGTTGAGGAGCTTCAGCTATCCAGCAGGACGTGGCACCTACCAACTTGGGGGTTTAGCATTCGTACGACCCAGATATACTTGTATTCAGTATTCATTGCATATCCAGCCTTTGGAGGCTTATTGTAGTCTTCTATTGGAGCATTTTGTAGCAGCTCTATTATCTATATTCTTAGCCANAGATCGACATCTTCATTGTAGTAGGTTTCTCTATTTCATGAATAAAAGCAGATTTGAGATGTTTTGGCTTGTCTATCATATTGCATATGGTTGAGGGATGTCCATGATTGCATCTTCTTGTTATTTGTTGAAAACACTCATATAAACACATCAGTAAACCCTAAGGCCAAAATCAAGAGGTCGTTCAGCAGGTAAACGCATCTAAACAAGTAATTCAACAAAGTGTTTGACGAAATGCCACAACCAGAAAAAGTTTTTAAAGACACCCAAAACCATGATGATCCTGGCATAATGGCTTGGGATCATTACAGTGGTATCAGAGCTTAGATTCCTACCAATTAGTGGGAATTATCACATACATACAAATCCATAAGGAGAGATGGATAGGATGTGCCTAGAGATATCATGTTTGGAGATCATTTATCATGGCCTTAGCGAGGAAACTAGGGCTATAATAACCTTCCCACAGTATGAAGCCTATAGAAATACCCATTGGAGCGAAGAGGATATTTTACATGGGATCATCATAGCAGATAAAAAGGAGAAAAGAAGAAACTAGATGGTGGGAAGAACAGAGAGATCCCACACCCATTAGGAGCACACAACCTTGCCACTATTGCAAGGGGCCGTGGGAACCAGATCATAGGTGCAGGGGTAAGGATCAGAAGCATATCATTGAGGTGCACTATGACAGTGATGATGAGCATTTGGAGCAGTCTGATCATGATAGTGACTCTTGCATAGAGGATAGTGATAGTGACTCTTGCACAAAGGCTGATGATTCTAGCACGCTTGAGGAGGATGATGACCCTTGTATAGTGGATAGATAGTCAGGAGGATCGGATGATAATAACGATACTTCAACAGGCATATCACATGTTGTTGATGACCTTACACCCCAACAGAGTGGTGACACCAGTGAGGACTCACACGTGTTAGCACCTACAGATGACCAACCTCCTATGGTGGTCGTGACACATTTGTCATGTTTTCAGACATCCATGATAGCCACGTCATAGGAGGATACCACTGGCATGTCAGATATGATTGAGGAGCCTTGTGTGAGGGATGCACACCATGGACATGTAGACCCACAGATCCGGGAGGAGATACATGATGTGCAGACATTTGACCTTACAGATCAACCAGAGGAGATTGAGTCACAGTTTTTGGAGACTCCATTAGTTGAGCAGATCGTGGATGCTGACAAGGTGATGGAGCACTTACTTCCAGGATCAGACTGCATTGATGAGGATGCACTCTTTATTGGTCAGGATGACCATGGAACGATTCTTGATACATCTACATGGGATCCAGGTGTATATGATAGTAGCAGGGTGAGTGCACAGGAGGATACGGTTGCTCATAGAGGATACAGTGTGATTCAGAGGGAGATAACATCTAGTGATGGGGTGCAGTGGCATATAGGAGTACCCAGCAGCACAGTAGACAGTGGGCAGTTCAACACGTTCTCTTATGCAGAGAGTGTCTTTGGGGACTCTAGAGTTGACATTAGCAGGACTGACAGTGGCAGTGAGGGATATGAGGTGGCACCTCAGCATGACCATGATCATGAGTCACACCACTTAGCAGCACAGTTGGGAGTCAGTGAGGATATGATCATGGCAGCCACCAGGCACATTGATGACATGCAAGCATTGATGGCAGATTATTGTTGGAGAGTGTCAGTGGCACATGGTAGTGCAGATGAGGTATTTGACATGGATGACTTTCATACTCTCAGGGAGAGAGTATCTATGATGAGAACCGATTACCAGCAGTTGTTGACTAACAGGGACTACCTATTGAGGATTGGAGAGATGTATCGTGAGGCTCTGAGGGAGCATGAGTTGGAGATGGACTGAGTCACTCAAGAGTTGGAGAGCACTCGAGGATTCTTGAGAGGCACACAGACAACCCTTCAAGAATCAGGTCCTATATTGGATGAGTCTCTTGAGGAGATTCATCATAGATCCACTTCATCTGTCTTAGAGGACACTCATATGTATCAGTCAGTCATGTTGATAGAGGATGTTGGTGACATAGAAGAGGAGCACCCGTTGATGGAGGACACTTCCACTTGTGTTCTGAGAGCGGTTGGCCTCCATGTAGAGGGTGATCTAGTAGTATGCCTAGGATCTATGATGCAGCATGAGCCTATGGGAGACAACGTGAGTATGTCGGAGCATACAATGATGAGTGATAGCTCACAGGTACATGCCAATATGTATGGTGGGATTTAGAGGGGTGTACTGCCTTGCAAGGAGGAGACACACTTAGGGGAGCATGTAGATGCCACTCCTTTGCAACAACATATGGTTATGAGATCTCACCTTCACCGTTTCATTAGTTGCATGGGTGATGGGAGATGTAGATTGGTATACCAGCAATTGGAGGAGTTACTTCTGGTTGTACCTTATGGTTGGGGATTTGTGATGGCTACAGGTGAGAAGTTATCAGGGGTACAGGTAGACATGTTCTTGGTCGAGTCCTTGGGATGGACCAAGGTAGGTGGTATTTTTCAGCCCTACAGTCAACTAGAGATGTCTCTGTTACCTTTTCCTAACACTTTTATCATGGACAACAACATGAGGAGAGATAGACAGTGGCAGAGGGCATGGGGAGTGCTTAGGTCGAGGCCACCTGACATGAGTATCTTTACGACATCCAGCTGGATAGAGATGGATTGTCATAGGTAGCCAGTTGAGACTTGGTGTGTGATGGTGGCATCAGAGCATCTATCATGGATACTGAGGGACGAGCTTCTGGTTGAATCCTTGGGATTGACCAAAGCATGTGACACCTTCTAGTTCTGCAGTCAGCTGCAGATATGTCTATTATCCTTTTCTGACACATTTATCATTGACAACAACATGAGGAGGATAGCAGATGAGCACAGAGGGCTTCTGACAGTGATCAGTCTCACACAGGAGCAGTTAGACGATATTGGAAGTGATAAACTTCCAAGTTTTCCATGGGATCCAGGAGTTCATTGGGTGAGCCGAATGTTTCACTACATGATGACCTAGGTTACACTCGAGAGCCACACACTCCACCAGGGGTCGGTCTGGAATGGGCCTACAGGGATTTGTCCAATAGAGAGAGGCATCTTTTCACTCTTGATTATCAAGATCGGACATGGAGATGGGTGGATAGGTACTTCTTCTACAGATATGTCTTTATAGATACAGTTTCTGGGCAATAGGTATGGTGGTCACAAGTATTTCAGCTTGAGGATCCAGGAGAGAAGGATCCAATATGTATGCAGGGGACAAATAGTCGTGGTCAGAGTAGTGCAGGGCCAACATGGTGATCTTCGACAAAGGTTAGCATGGGACCCAGGGATTGCAAGGTTGTGAATTTCACCGATTGACAGGGGCGAGTGGACCTTTGTAGGGGAAAGTTTTTCTAATTTTCCATTTAGCTTCAGTGTTGAGGGGAGCACAGTGCTTGAGGGTGTCTCACGGAGGTCTTGCAGTACCTCATGCTGGAATCAACATGTGCAGTTTATGGAGGCTGTGTGGATCTTGGTAGATATTTGGAGGATGGACTCATTCTAAGATGAGGCCATGTGTAATGTGTAGGAGGTTGACAGGGTTGATATCTTTCAGAACTATGCTTCATAGAGTATTGCAGTTCACTTACAAAAATGGGATCCAGGGGGTGGAGTATATTATTGTTCATATTTGGATGGGTTCTACTATGTATCCCACAGGTGGACATGGGATCTTGGTATTTTGTTTGAGTGGATTTGGTTATTGCTTGAGGACAAGAAATTTTCTAGCAGGGAGGATTGTAATGTCCCCACTTTGGGACATCATCACAGTGCAGAGGTTTAAGATGACCAGAGTAGCCAGATGGATGTTATAGCGAGTACATGGGTTATTGAGAGGCATTGTGGGGTACATCTTGCATTGCTCATCATATTCCATCATTATGAGCCATTCTGCACAGATTGGCTTTGGTTCCATTGCATTCCGACGATTTCCATGATTTTGACTATTTTGAGCTATAAGTTAATTGAATTCACTGAAGAGGTCATTTTGGGCATATTACTTGGAGGAACCTCTCAGTGTAATAGCTCATTGTAATCGAGAGAAGCAACACTACAGGATGGGATGGTTAGAAGTGACTTTTAGTGGCCAGAAGGAGAGATAAGGAGCTTTTCAGAGATAAAAAGGTTATTAAAGTGATTTAATTAATTAATTAAATATTAATAAAATGAAAGTCACTTTGGAGGGACAAGGTGAGCCAAAAAGTATAAAGGAAATTCAAGGGCCTCTACTCATTCATTCATGTATGATCATATTTTCATATCTGGCTTCTAGCTAGTGAGCCCATCATTGGGGGTTTTGAGGGTTTTGACTTAACAAACCGTAGAGGATGATTCAGTGGTGAAAGATTCCACCTAGCTTGTCCCAAGATTGGTCTCAGAGATGCAATACGCTCCCACACCATTCTAGTTCTATATATACTCAGTTGTAGGAGGATTCCACATCAGTTACTTGTGTAGATAGAGAGAGGGCACACCAGTTGGGGGTTTCCATCAAGAGGGGGGTGCACCATTCTTGGAGAGAGATTCATTGCATGTGATTGGCAAGGATTTTGGAGATTCTATCACCTGGGTATTCATTATAGGGATTTGGACATCAGATCTAGTCCATTCTTGAGGAGTTACCATGGCTAGATCATCATCTATAGGTTGGGACAACTTTGGAGAGAGAGAGGACGATTTGGTGATTCAGTGATTTGCATATCTAGGAGGCTATACCTCATATATGACCTTGAAACTTCTTCCAGGGGTTTGTGATTGCCCGATCTATCATTTTGGAGAGTTTCAGGAGGCTTGGAGGCCTCATTCACCCATGCCGGATTATCTATGGTTTCAGGCATCCAGGGGGTGCACCATTCAATGGAGGAGTTCAGATCCACAGGGTTTGAGAGTAACTTTGGAGATTTGGGCACCTGGGTTGTCCTTACAGTTTTCCGATCTATTGGCATATTTCTTGGGGTGATTGGACAATTTTGGCAACAGGGCCGAATTGTTGAGGAGCTTCAGCTATCCAGCAGGACATGGCAACCTTCCAGCTTGGGGGTTTAGCATTCGTACGGCCCAGATCTACTTGTATTCAGTCTTCATTGCATATCCAGCCTTTGGAGGCTTATTGAAGTCTTCTATTGGAGCATTTTGTAGCAAATCTATTATATATCTTCTTAGCCATTTGTTGAGCATTCCAGATCGGCATCTTCATTGTAGCAGGTTTCTCTATTTCATGAATAAAAGCATATTTGAGATGTGTTGGCTTGTCTATCATATTGCATATGGTTGAAGTATGTCCATGATTGTATCTTTTTGTTATTTGCTGCAAACACTCATATAAACACATCATTAAACCCTAAGGCCGAAATCAAGAGGCCATTTAGCAAGTAAACACATCTAAACAAGTAATTCAACAAAGTGTTTGACGAAATGCCACAACCAGAAAAAGTTTTTAAAGACACCCAAAACCGTGATGATCCTGGCATAATGGCTTGGGATCATTACATTTAGTTAATCATCTTCTTAGAGCTCCAATGCCACACAAATCCCATCGTCAGGGTACCCACATTCATAAGGGAAACTCCCTATCTTGCCAAAATCAAGATGTTGTTTCTCAGGCAATTGAGGTCTATGAAGCACATACTCCATCGGAAGTCCATGCTGAATTGGATTTAGCTAAGGTTGATGCTTGGGTTCCCAGGAAATTCATAGACAACAAAGTTGTTGATAATAATATAGGATCTTGAATCCTTGATCCGAGTATCTACCGAGCTAGAGCCACTTTGTACTAAAAATTTGTGGATATCTATTAGATACTCAAGGAACTCATGGGTAAGTTCCTTGTGGAAAGAAATGAGGCACATTAAGAAATATTCTTACAATTGGATGATATGCAAAGAAAACTGCAGGAAATGGAATGCCACTAGACAAGATCGCTGGCAAGAACGAAGACCAATATGGAGAAAGCCATAAGCATCCTCATCCACTGGTGCCTCCTTCAAAGGCGCTCTTTGGTCCGCCTCATTGATTTCTCATGATATTTCCACTTATTTTTTAGTTTTACAGTCATAAAGGTTTGGAGGATTTCACCCCACCTCTCAGTAGTTTTCAGGATAAAAATAGGCATCGGTTAGATAGTTATAACAACAACTTAATTTACAAACAATGTCGTTTACTATTTTTTGTGCTCTTAATATGCAAGGGACAACACAAATTGCTCTTCTGTGATTGGCCTACTTTCCCAAGTGGCAGACCAACCACAATTTTTTGTAAAACTTCTAGTTTTTAGTAATAGAAGGATGCATGGATGGATAACTTACAAAAAAAAGTTAATTTTTTTACAAAAAACTCTAGTTTGTTCGAAAAAATACAAATCTAAAAAAGTGTTTAAAAACTATGGGACACCACATAGGAGGATAAGCAAAATGAAATTTTCACTGTAGTTCCTATTGAAGGTTTTCTAGGATAGTGAAGAAGTACACAACCAAAGGATGAACCATATTGATTTCGAGCGAAACAACATGAAGCAAATGAATTCTCATTTGGATGTCTTGCATTCTCTCATTACTAAATCCTATATTCGAAGAGTAAGATTTTAAACCTGTCATGCTATAGACAATTGTCATGAATATTGTTTTCTAATCCACCAAATTAGATAGATAGAAGAGATGATAATTAAAGAATCCATTTATAGTGTTTAGAATATGTTTCTCTATGGGAAACAATTTGTGACATCCTATGTTTGTCCAAGTCAATGGTTTGTAAATGGGATCATAGAAAATTGAGAAATTATGATATGTTATTGTTCCCTTGCTTCTAGTTAAATTGAAAAGAACCACCATGGATAGGAGTGGATACAACCATTATGGAAAGAGTAAACAATAGATCAATGGAGCATTGATAGTTTCCACTAGCATGAATGAACTAGTTAGGCCTCCTCAACCAACCAATAGAGGTAGGGAGTTGGGTTGCTAAATCACGACCCAAAGAATACCACTTCCATGGCTCAAACTACTATTGGATACATTGCCATTGGTATTGCTACTGATCTTGTAGGATTTGATATAGCTATATTTGCTTTGGTAGAGCACAATCCAAACAAACAAAATAGAAGGATAAG